>JAVTVY010001120.1:0-35710 GCA_036873755.1 Hanleya hanleyi
GAGCTATTTTCTGGGAATATTACTTTACAGTTGAGTTACAAAGACACGCTGATAAATTTCTATTTACTAACGGAATTTGTGCACGTTAAGCTCTCATGTGGGTCGGAAATAGCCTCACAAATTTGGGTGAAAAATTTCCTTCAGTTTCAGAGTTTCATTCCTGATTGTAGGTTTGATTAAATTCAACGAAATTTGGCTGAAAATGTTCCCACAAATATGGAGAATCTTCAGTCTTAATCTCAGTGTGCAACACGACCGGAGTTTGGCAGACGATGTACATTTCTCCCCGCCACTCAGTCTGAAAGTCAACCTGTAACCATCTCGGCCATCTATACACGGTAAGACTGACCCTGGGATCGTGTGTATCCATTTTCATCCTACTTTCGGCAACTGCAAGAGGGAATTTCCAGAAATCAATACCACATGACTTTGTCAGCCAATCAGCAAAAGTCTACCGACGTAACCCTAACGTAACTCGCCATTTTCGAGTCATGTGATGTCCTACTTGTTCAAAATTACAGATCCACCACACCTCTTGACGATACGACAGTTATTCATACCTATATATTTTGTAAGCCCAGGCAATATCTGTTCCAGAAGTGGTACGAATACCTGTAATTTATCAGATTTCTCGAGTCTGTTCGCCGCCGGATGAAGGCCGAACAGAATCCGGTAAAACACCGGATATCGCTCCGCGATAATGGAGGCACACAATTCGCAAGCCATCTTATGGATGGCGAAGTGTACGCAAATGTCTGAAAGTAGAACATTTCCGGGAGCAGCCAGTTTACGATAGCATGACATGTGATTCACAGTGGCAATAGCACTGATTGATTGACAGCCAAGGATAATGGACACTCTCAAAAACTGCAAAATTTGGGACCGGTTGAATCTTCGACGTTCATTCCAAAACCCATTTGTGTGCTACAGTGCGGATTCATGTTTAAATATTCTTGGATGTTTTGAACATCAACAATTTTACAGTAAGTGGATTAGTTTTAAATAAAACCATCACTGAAAAAGTGTCCAATATCTGGGCGCAAACTTGCATTTTCATACTGTGGATGGTCCCTGCGTTTCAACTATTCCCAGTCTCTCCCCGTATATTTTCTTCAATATTTTTTATGACGATTTATCACTAAAGATGTAGACCTTTATCAGTGTTACTTTCTCGGCCATACGTGGTTGCATGGCCGACCTGCAGACTCTTATTCATAAAAAGTGTCCAATAACCGGGCAGTCATGCTAGTAAGGATTGCAGGGCTCGTTTTTCGTCAAATTTAACCAGAATCCAAATGGATTCCCGTAATTTTGTCACACGGGAATCCACGGGAATCCAATTTTATCGTCGTGGATCACAAGAATGCCAATAATGTGAGTGAGCTGATAAGCATGTTGAATTATATCAATACTCTTTTATTTCAATTTGACAACCTGAAGAAATGTCAATAAAATGCTTGAACAATATATAGTAAACTTATAACTTTCAGCTCATCGTGACTTTCGGAATTATTGAAGATGAACAGACAGACTTTATACGTGATCATTAAAATTTAGAACCAGCATGGAGTCGGGGAAAATGTGCATGGAAATTTCACACGAATTGTAATTACTTCACCGTAAACGCAATAAAAGGCAAACGAATTCATATCTACACATGGGAAGAGATCTTGTGATTATTTCGATTATCATGAACAGTGATGGCATCAGTAATGAAATGGCATGAAATGTTTTTTTCAGTCCACCTGTCACATGCCCACCCAAAACTTACTTGTACATTAATTTTGTCAAAATTTCTATATATATGCTGATCGATTTATGTTTAAATGATGGCATTTGATAAGAAAACTATCCATTGTTGTCCTGAGGATTTTATTTTTAATGCCCACCCGCAAACTTTCTTGAGTTTCAAAATGTTTTTATTACCTCATGTAGTAAGAAGACAGAATGACAAATAATTAATTAATTTTGATAATTGCTAGGCAAATGATAAATAATTACTTTCACTGGTCAAATGATAAATAATTAAACCTATTAAAAAAAACAAAAAACACAACAACAACACAACCTAGTATCCCCAGTAGCCTATCATTCATTTTCATTTCCAATTTGTTTTTGGAAATGTCACATTATCAGGCACGATGACGGAAGCACAGATATGTATAAAGTTATTAGCATTTTATGTTCACGGAATATGATCAGTGAACGTACGGTGATTGAGAAGCACGACACAAACAACCTCATGTTGTCTGGTTACAGTGTCGCCCCTGTCAGGCTATTAGAAAACATTCTCTAGATCAGCTTCACGTTTGTAATGTTTGTAAAAAAACTAAATGATATGGTAACAATGGAATTCTTTGGCAGTAGACAAAGAATGGAATTTGTTTCAGTAAACCTTGCACATTTTCCTTCGTCCGCTTTTCTGTCGCAATGCGTACAGTTTGACAGTCATCCGTCGTTAACCTTCTTTTACTCGTTTGTCTACCATCTGAGCGTGGGTTGCCGATCTGTTCACCGTGACCAGTGATCTGAAGAATATCCGTGACTTGAAATATACCTTGGCGACTGGCGATCTCCAATGGTCTCTCCAGCGGTGCAAGCAAATATGGAGTGTTGAGGTCTAATCGAACGTCGACGCTTGCCGAAGCATAACGAGGCTAAATTTATTTTTAGCTCCAAAGCAGGGCATATGCTCTCAGCAAAAGTTTTGACATCGATTAACAACAACAACAAGTTTTTCTCGCTTCGGGCATTAGTAAAGATCAGCGCCTATGAATCCCTGCAATGTTTCATCTGTCACAAGCGACAGAATTTTTTTCTACCTGTCACTGGTAAATTCTACGTGTCCGCGACAGGTGGACATGTGAACATTTCGCGCCCTGTTAAGTCCGATAATTTGGTGGATATAGTGCGCTTGGAGCGAGTTTTGGATTTCCTGTTTCGCTGATCGTCATTTTCAAGAGGATTAAAAGTATACAATTATTTTTAATTTGATTTGATGTGACGGGAATCCACTTGGATTCGCGTATGGCGAATTTACGGGAATAATAAGATAATCGGATTCCCGGATTCCCGTCGAAAAACGAGCCCTGGATTGGATTAAATTGGATTACATCATTGTATGGTACAATGTAGTTCTATGCTCTTGCTGAAAAGGACCCACCAACGAGCAGTGACAGCCCTTCACAGGTCTATGTCCACTTGATTCAGTTATAGCAAACAGGAAAAACAAAATTCTCACTAAGTTCTAATTACCTGAATGAATAGCTTTCAGAAAGTATACATGTAACTTGTTCTGGGGAGTTTATTTATGGCATTTGAGTAATAAACTGGCTAGGGATTGTGAAACTTTAATGTGTGTTGTAAAGTCATCTTATAGTAATTATATTACTTCTGGAAATGCGTATTTAATTTAATCAATTTTGGAATAAGCTTGATTACTGTTACATTGGATGCATTGCTTGTATTTACAGAAGCCTAAACACAAGCAATGTGCTTTTTGTTTCTGATAGACTGTTTGGGTGTGGACTAGAATATCTTGTTTCTGTCATGTCCTTATTTTGATAAATTATCAGACAAATTCTTAGTGAATGTATAATATTTTTTTTTCTGGCTTTTAGTAAACTTTTTTTTTGTGGAAAGGTATCATTTATTCTAGCTTCTTAGGGTTCTTTTTTGAAAGCTGTTTGAATGTATCTGTTTCAAAGAGGGATGTTTTTAACTGGAGAAGTAATTAAACAATTTGCTAGCTGTGATACATGTGCCGCTCAGAAGCGCCTAGATATCCAGCCGGTCCCTAGCATCACTGTTTCCAGTCATACGCCTGACAACAACGAACATTTTCTGGAAGATGCGGTGGATGTTCCCAGCGATCTCTTACCCGAAGATCATCCAGTGAGTGAGATGTATCGACGCCATTAGTCCATGATCCGACACTGCTTCCACCGTCATCGCCCTATATTGAACTTGTACAATTTCCGACTGACCGACCTCGCCCGTCAACGCAGCTACGTGGAAGCCATCTTCAATGACCAACCTACGTCCTTCACATTAAATGTAGCATTTGGGTACATCTTATGCCATAAGATGACGCGTGAATTGTGCTATTTCTATTCCAGTGCCATCAGCCCAGTGTACGACCATCCTTTCACAATCACCAATCGGGCGTCGCTAGAGACGATGCTGGCCCAACTGGACACTGTGGATCCCTTAGAATGGGCCTATGAACAGCGTCCCAACACCAAGTGGATAGTGGAGAGGGTCACCAATGTTACGTTTTTCGTGGTTAAACTGACCCACCACCCCGATCGGTTGAAAGTATTCACCCATGCACTGATAGATACTCAGAATGCGCAAACAACTATCTGAGGATATGTTTCCTCAACAGTATCCTGGCCTGTCCGATGACGATTAGAACAAACGGTTCAGAGCGAACATGGCCGAAGATGGAACTTTCTGAAATGGCGACTTCTGATTGGACAAGAGTAGCCGAGAATACATCTAACGGACAGGAACGAATATGACAGATACAAATGGTGGCCTCTGATTGGACAAGAATCTTCTTGAATTGTAAATATACCCCAACATTGGGGAGAATAAACTATATGAAAAAACTTCTTGTTGTTGTTGTTCTCTCATGTGTCATCCTTGTTGTTGTTGTTGCTGTTGTTGTTCTCTCTCCGGTCTATATCATGGCGTTATGTTAGAATGTTAAGGTGTAACGACGGGCGTTGACGGGCGTCACTGCATTTCGAAGAATTAGTGACAATTCCATGGAATATCAGAGCTTCTGAGCTATTTCACCAGGGCGTTGAAGCATTCAGAATGGCGTTGGTGGGTGTTGCTACAAGATGACACCTCACACGACGCATTCGCACCGCGGATAGTCCATGTCTACACCAAGTAACAACCTTCACTGCTAAAAAATGCCCACTTTCGCTACTACTCGTACTGATGACGTCACCAATGACGTCACAGATGCTGTGGCTATCCCTCAAATTGGGGTGTACACCCCGAGAGCTACAACATCACACCTCCCATGACGCATTCGGACCAAGGATGGTCCATCTGTACACCAAATACCATCCTTCACTGCCCCAAAATGCTCACTTTCGCTACTACTCCTACTGATGAAGTCACCAATGACGTCACAGATGCTGTGGACAGCCCTCAAATCGAGGTCTGCACGCCGAAAACTACAAGATGACACCCCACACGACGCATTCGGACTGAGGATGAAGCATCCCTACTCCAAATACCTTCCTTCACTGCCTCAAAATGCACACTTTCGCTACTACTCGTACAGATGCTGTGAACAGCCCCCAAATCGGGGTCTACACCCCGAGAGCTACAAAATGACACCTCCCAGGACGCATTCGGACCAAGGATGGACCATCTCTACACCAAATACCTTCCTTTCACTGCCCCAAAATATCCACTTTACTTACTACTCGTACTGATGACGTCACCGATGATGTCACAGGTGACGTGAACAGCCCTCAAATCGGGGTCTACACCTTCCAGGACGCATTCGAACTGTGAATAGCCCATCTCGACCCCAAATACCTTCATGTACTGCCCCAAAATGGCCACTTTATTTACTACAACCAACTGCGCATGCGCAGATTAACGCGACTTGCACTTAAAAATACACCATTCTGACTCTAACCCACACAAGCTTCACTTTGACACCTTCCACGACCCATTCGGACCCATAGGGGTCCATCTCTACCCCAAACACACACCCACTTACCCCCCAAAATGCCTGATTTCTCTACTACGGCCAGACTGCGCATGCGCATATTGACGCGACATGCATTTAAAAACACGCCATTCTGACTCTACCCCACACAAGCTTCACATTGATACCTCACACGACCCATTCGAACCGTGAATAGCCCATCTCTAACCCAAACACACACCCACATACCCCCAGAATGCCTACTTACTATAATACGAGCCAGGCTGTGCATGCGCAGACTATTGAATACGGACGAACCATTAGTGTAGTCAAGTGCTCCTCCACGAGAGCTTCAAAATAAGACCTCACTCGACCCCATTGGACCATTAGGGAGTCACTTAGACTCCAACATGTCCACCCCGTATGGCCCTATACACCCATAGCCATGCAGTATAGGCCTATGGGCCTACCCAGGCCTCGGTGACTTTTTTCAAAAATTTCACCGTTTTGCTCCGGGACACTTCCTATCGTGTTCTAAATGACGAGACGTGAAAACAAATCCAAACAACCCTACCGCAAATGTATAGAAGTAGGTTTCCCAGGGGGACAAACATTGATCCTATACCCCCAGTATGGGAGTATATGGGGCTATATCGTACTTTTTCAAAAATTTCACCGATTCGCTCCAGGACACTTCCTATCATGTTCTAAATGACGAGACGTGAAAAACAAATGCAAACAACCCTACCGCAAATGTATAGAAGTACGTTTCCCAGGGGGACAAACATTGATCCTATACCCCCAGTATGGGACTATATGGGGCTATATCGTACTTTTTAAAAAATTTCACCGATTCGTGCCGGGACACTTCCTATCATGTTCTAAATGACGAGACGTGAAAAACAAATCCAAACAACCCTACCGCAAATGCATAGAAGTACGTTTTCCAGGGGGACAAACATTGATCCTATACCCCCACTATGGGATTATATGGGGCTATATCGTACTTTTTCAAAAATTTCACCGATTCGCTGCGGGACACTTCCTATCATGTTTGTCTTGACGAGACTAAGAAAACGAGACCCCACAACCTATACCGCAAATGTCGAGAAGTAGGTTTCCCAGGATGGTCCTATACCCCCATACCCCATATAGGCATTGCCCCGTAATTTAGGATAAAGTCCGTGTTCCGTATTTTTTCAGGAAAAATTTTACATGCACCCACCCATGCTTGAAATATACTTCACTTTGATACTTCATACAACTCCATCAGCCCATTAGGGACTCCCCTAGCTCCAAAACGTCTAGCAGGACACATACAAGGTCCAGTTTTCGACACTAGGTGACCACATCCCGACGAAATGGCCAGTTTTCGACACCGGATGTGCCGCCATCTTGAACATACGTGCCGCCATCTTGGATATGGCCCATAATGCACCGGGTCAAAATACTCGCTTCTGATTGGCTGAGAGCTCTGTGACGGATTTGAAATACTAGCTTCTGATTGGACGAGAGCTCCGCATTGCGTCTGCGCATGCGCAGAATGATATTCCTACCGCACACCCGACCCATCAGATGCCCCTTCACGAATGCTTCACTTTGATACCTCACTCAACTCCATCGGCCCATTAGAGACTCCGCTAGCTCTCAGAAAGGCTATTTTCATACCCTTGGGCCACCGCGCATGCGCGGAACGACGCTATTTCAACCCCACACCCAGCCCATTAGATGCCCCTCACATAAGCTTCACTTTGATACCTCACTCGACCCCATCGGCCCATTAGTGCCTCCCCTAGCTCCAAAACGTCTATTTCCATACCCTTGGGCCACCGCGCATGCGCAGAATGCCGATAGTTCAACCCCACACCAAGCCCATCAGATGCCCCTCCACGAATGCTTCACTTTGATACCTCAGTCGATCCCATCGGACCATTAGGGGCTCCCCTAGCTCCAACACGGCTATTTTCATACCCTTGGACCACCGCGCATGCGCAGAATGCCGATATTTCAACGTCAACGCAGCTACGTGGAAGCCACCTTCAATGACCAACCTACGTCCTTCACATTAAATGTAGCATTTGGGTACATCTTATGCCATAAGATGACGCGTGAATTGTGCTATTTCTATTCCAGTGCCATCAACCCAGTGTACGACCATCCTTTCACAATCACCAATCGGGCGTCGCTAGAGACGATGCTGACCCAACTGGACACTGTGGATCCCTTGGAATGGGCCTATGAACAGCGTCCCAACACCAAGTGGATAGTGGAGAGGGTCACCAATGTTACGTTCTTCGTGGTTAAACTGACCCACCACCCCCATCGGATGAAAGTATTCACCCATGCACTGATAGATACTCAGAATGCACAACCAACTATCTGAGGATATGTTTCCTCAACGGTATCCTGGCCTGCCCGATGACGATTAGAAACAGTCTACATCCGGTAGGTAGTTGAAATGAGTGTGCTAAAAATAGACCAACAGCTAGCGTGCTATAAAAGGGAAGCGGGCCTTGCCGTTTCATCAGACACTCTGTCAACCACCAAGATGTTCACTTGCACAACTTGCAAGAAGTCATTTACTCGCCCAGAAGATTTACGACGCCACGAGGCCTCCATCCACAACGGTGCACGACATACTTGTATAACCTGCGCACGGTCATTTAATCGGGAGGATCATTTTCTGCGCCACGAACGCTCAGTCCACGAGGGCGCGACGGAACAATGTAAGGATTGTGGTGAACTCTTCAAACGACGCAGTCAGTTAAGACGGCATTAGCGTTTGATTCATGGCCCGTCTCCACGGTTTTGGCGACAACTTCCTACTGAAGAGGAGCCGCGGAAGGTCAGACCCAGTGAAGATAAGCCCGGGGAGACGAACGCCACTGGTGATGCGATGACGGAGAGCCCGCCTATACCCACAGTTGGGAAGAGCCCGGATTTCCAGCCGGACCCCACCGTTACGGTTTCGAGTCATACGTCATACATCGAACATTTTCTGGACGAGCCCATAAATGTTCCTATCGATCTCTTACCCGAAGATCATCCAGAGAGTGACATCTCTCGGCGCCATTGGTCCATGACACGGCACTGTTTCCACCGTCATCGCCCTATTCAAGATATCTACAATTTCCCACTGACCAAGCTCACCCGTCTACGCAGCTACGTGGAAACCATCTTCAATGACCAGCCTACGGCCTTCACATTAAATGTAGCATTTGGGTACATCTTATGCCATAAGATGACGGATGAATTGCGCTATTTCTATTCCAGTGCCATCCACCCAGTGTACGACCATGCTTTCACAATCACCAATCGGGTGTCGCTAGAGACGATGCTGGACCAAGTGGAACAATTGGATGTCTTGGGATGGGCCCAACAACAACGACCCAACACCAAGTGGACAGTGAAGAGGGTGACCAATGTTACGTTTTTCCTTACCAAGCTGATCCACCACTGCCATCGGTTGAATGCGTCACTCGTGCACTGATGAATACTCAGAATACGCAAACAACTATCTGAGGATATGTTGCCTCAACGGTATCCTGGCCTGCCCGCCGATGATTAGAATAAACGGTTCAGAGCGAACATGGCCGAAGATGGAGCTTTCTGAAATGGAGACTTCTGATTGGACAAGAATACATCTAACGGACAGGAACGAATATGACAGATACAAATGGTGGCCTCTGATTGGGCAAGAGTCTTTTTGAGTTGTAAACATGCCCAACGCGGCTCCCCCAGCGTGGGTATGATGTAACATTGGGGAAAATAAACTATATGAAAAAACTTCTTGTTGTTGTTGTTCTCTCATGTGTCATCCTTGTTGTTGCTGTTGTTCTCTCTCTGGTCTATATCATGGCGTCAAGGCGTTATGTAAGAGCGTTAAGGCGTAACGACGGGCGTCACTGCATTTCGATGAATTGGTGTCAATTCCATGGAATATGTAGAAAATCAGAACTTCTGAGCTATTTCACCAGGGCGTTGAAGCGTTAAGCTTGGCGTTGGCGGGCGTTGCTTACAATATGACACCTCATACGACGCATTCGGACCAAGATTGGAGAACAACACAAAGTATTGGTAGTTCAAGGCAATATCTCTGGACGCCTTCCCTTGAGAAAAGAGATTCTGGGTCAAATAGATGACGGACAGATTCTGATGATGGGATCCTTTCCACATACCCCCAAAAATGCCTGTTTTCTCTACTACGGCCAGGCTGCGCATGCGCAGATTGACGCGACTTGCACTTAAAAACACGCCATTCTGACTCTACCCCACACAAGCTTCACATTGATACCTCACACGACCCATTCGAAACGTGAATAGCCCATCTCTACCCCCAAACACACACCCACATACCCCCCAAAATGCCTGCTTTCTATACTCGGTGACTTTTTCCAAAAATTTCACCGTTTCGCTCCGCGACACTTCCTATCATGTTCTAAATGACGAGACGTGAAAAACAAATCCAAACAACCCTACCGCAAATGTATAGAAGTACGTTTCCCAGGGGGGACAAACATTGATCCTATACCCCCAGTATGGGACTATATGGGTCTATATGGGGCTATATCGTACTTTTTCAAAAATTTCACCGATTCGCTCCGGGACACTTCCTATCATGTTCTAAATGACGAGATGTGAAAAACAAATCCAAACAACCCTACCGCAAATGTATAGAAGTACGTTTCGCAGGGGGACAAACATTGATCCTATACCCCCAGTATGGGACTATATGGGTATATATGGGTCTCGGTGATTTTTTTCAAAAATTTCACCGATTCGCTCCGGGATACTTCCTATCATGTTTGTCTTGACGAGACTAAGAAAACGAGACCCCCAACCTATACCGCAAATGTCGAGAAGTAGGTTTCCCAGGATGGTCCTATACCCCCCATACCCCATATAGGCATTTTCACGTAATTTAGGATAAAGTCCGTGTTCCGTATTTTCCAGGAAAATTTTTACATGCACCCACCCATGCTTGAAATATACTTCACTTTGATACCTCATACAACTCCATCGGCGCATTAGGGGCTCCCCTAGCTCCAAAAGGTCTAGCAGGACCCATACAAGGTCCAGTTTTCGACACTAGGTGACCACATCCCGACGAAATGGCCAGTTTTCGACATCGGATGTGCCGCCATCTTGAACATACGTGCCGCCATCTTGGATATGGCCCATAATGCACCTGGTCAAAATACTCGCTTATGATTGGCTGAGAGCTCTGTGACGGATTTGAAATACTCGCTTCTGATTGGACGAGAGCTCCGCATTGCGTCTGCGCATGCGCAGAATGATATTCCTACCGCACACCCGACCCATCAGATGCCCCTTCACGAATGCTTCACTTTGATACCTCACTCAACTCCATCGGCCCATTAGAGACTCCGCTAGCTCTCAGAAAGGCTATTTTCATACCCTTGGGCCACCGCGCATGCGCGGAACGACGCTATTTCAACCCCACACCCAGCCCATTAGATGCCCCTCACATAAGCTTCACTTTGATACCTCACTCGACCCCATCGGCCCATTAGTGCCTCCCCTAGCTCCAAAACGTCTATTTCCATACCCTTGGGCCACCGCGCATGCGTAGAATGCCGATAGTTCAACCTCACACCCAGCCCATCAGAGGCCCCTCCACGAATGCTTCACTTTGATACCTCAGTCGATCCCATCGGACCATTAGGGGCTCCCCTAGCTCCAACACGGCTATTTTCATACCCTTGGGCCACCGCGCATGCGCAGAATGCTATTTCAACCCCACTAGGCCTTGACCACACGTCCATTTCAGATGCCCATTTTGCTTTCAACCCACTAGTCCAGTCAGATGCCCCCTCACATAAGCTTCACTTTGATACCTCATATGACCCCATCGGCCCATTAGTGCCTCCCCTAGCTCCAAAACGTCTATTTCCATACCCTTGGGCCACCGCGCATGCGCAGAATGCCGATATTTCAACCCCACACCCAGCCCATCAGATGCCCCTTCACGAATGCTTCACTTTGATACCTCACTCGACCCCATTGGACCATTAGGGGCTCCCCTAGATACCAAAACGTCTATTTGCATACCCTTGGGCCACCGCGCATGCGCAGAATGCCGATATTTCAACCCCACACCCAGTCCATCAGATGCCCCTTCACGAATGCTTCACTTTGATACCTCACTCGACCCCATCGGACCCTTAGGGGCTTCCCTAGATGCCAAAACGTCTATTTCCATACCCTTGGGCCACCGCGCATGCGCAGAATGCCGATATGTCAACCCCACACCCAGCCCATCAGATGCCCCTCCACGAATGCTTCACTTTGATACCTCAGTCGATCCCATCGGACCATTAGGGGCTCCCCTAGCTCCAACACGGCTATTTTCATACCCTTGGACCACCGCGCATGCGCAGAATGCCGATATTTCAACCCCACACCCAGTCCATCAGATGCCCCTTCACGAATGCTTCACTTTGATACCGCACTCGACCCCATTGGACCACTAGTGGCTCACCTAGCTCCAACACGGCTATTTTCATACCCTTGGGCCACCGCGCATGCACAGAATGACACTATTTCAACCCACTAGTCCAGTCAGATGCCCCCTCACATAAGCTTCACTTTGATACCTCATATGACCCCATCGGCCCATTAGTGCCTCCCCTAGCTCCAAAACGTCTATTTCCATACCCTTGGGCCACCGCGCATGCGCAGAATGCCGATATTCCAACCCCACACCCAGCCCATTAGATGCCCCTTCACATAAGCTTCACTTTGATACCTCACTCGACCCCACTGGACCATTATTGGCTTCGCTAGATGCCAAAACGTCTATTTCCATACCCTTGGGCCACCGCGCATGCGCAGAATGTCACTAGTTCAACCCCACAGCCAGTCCATCAGATGCCCCTTCACGAATGCTTCACATGGATACCTCATATGACCCCACTGGACTATTAGTGGCTCCCCTAGCTCTCAAAACGTCTATTTTCATACCCTTGGGCCACCGCGCATGCGCAGAATGATATTCCTACCGCAGAACCAGCCCATCAGATGCCCCTTCACCTAAGCTTCACTTTGATACCTCATATGACCCCATCGGACCATTAGGGGCTCCCCTAGATGCCAACACGTCTATTTCCATACCCTTGCGCCACCGCGCATGCGCAGAATGACGCTATGTCAACCCACTAGTCGAGTCAGATGCCCCTTCACATAAGCTTCACTTTGATACCTCACTCGATCCCATTGGACCATTATTGGCTTCGCTAGCTCCAAAACGGCTATTTCCATACCCTTGGACCACCGCGCATGCGCAGAATGGCGATATTTCAACCCCACACCCACCCCATCAGATGCCCCTTCACCTAGGCTTTACTTTGATACCTCACTCGATCCCATTGGACCATTTGTGGCTCCCCTAGCTCCAACACGGCTATTTCCATATCCTTAGGCCACACGAGTTGTCTCCCTTGCGTCAATGTGTGCAGATGGCGCTACTGTCGACGCCGTGATATGGAAAGGGCATCCCCACACCATCCTGGAGCCGCCATTTTGTTTGTTGTTTTCTTGCGGACATACACGGGACAATAAACGCTCGACCCTAGGGTGGTACAGATGCTAGACTGATCCTATTAACATGGTACAACACCTATAGATTATGTTTAATTGAGCTGCGTGTATACGGCGAGTGAAGACTCGTCCAACACGTTGTACCACCCACAAGCCGCCATTTTGGTCCCACCACCTCCACCACCACCCACAAGCCGCCATTTTGGTCCCACCACCTCCACCACCCACAATGACCCCTGTGACCCCTGTTCACATGCCTTGATCACGTGATCGTCATGGGAAACCCCCACTGGGGAATCCCCCACTGGGAAACCCCGCCCCACTTCCGCCTCAATGTGACGTCATTAAGTAGGTCAATGTGAACCAATTCACGGTTACTATAGTACTTAGGCTTGACCCTTGTTGAAAGTTATGCTTGGGATATACAGAAGATATACTCTCTCAAAATATCCGAAACAACTGCTTTGAAGTACATGAGTACATATAGCGATGTCCTATACTCAGGCCGTTGTAGGATCAGAACATTCCTGGAGAATGAGCCTTTTCTTCTATGATATTAAACCCTGCAAGTAGGTTTCCAAGAACATACTGTTGGTGTGACAATTTTAATATTAATTTTAGATGACCCCCTAAATAGTTTAAATAAATTTTCAATAGATGAAAAATCAGTGGCCTTTAAAGAGTAATTTATAGAACACTGTATTGAATGTAATAGATTACCAATAACATACTGTGGGAAAACATGTAAATTGCAATAGTAATTATCAGATTCCCCCAGCGCCCCGCCCCCCCCCCCACCACAACCCACAAAGATAATCAAGATAACCTTTGATATTGCTTTAAAATTAACAAGAGGTAAAAGTAATCATTGAAATATACATATTAAGTCATAAAACATTTTCATCAAGTATTGCTGAAGTCAGATGTTTGACAATCTTAGATAAACGCTTAGTAGACATTGAAAATGTATTATTTTGGCAGATACTTCCTGTGCACATATTCTATTCTCTATGGTAGTGAGAAACCATATATATAGCCTGTACTTTTCATGCAATGATGCACAGTACCAGTAGCAATAACTTGACACAGTTATGTGAATTTCATCACATTGAATAACTTAGTAAAGTAACCATGATTGTGTATTTAGAAAAGATTTCATTGGGAATTTGGAGATGATCCCCGAGTGACGTCATGATTCAAGATAGCTTAACACAACTGTTATCGATGGATCCCCCGTTTAATGGAGAGAAAATTGCTACCTCATACTGTACATTGCATGGTGTAAAATGAATAAAGTTATTAACACTGAAGCGAACCCACCCCCTTTCTTTTTCCGTGACGATAAGACTCGATATTGGTTCATTTGAATGGATTTTCTGCCTTACGGCAATATATTAGACCACATCCGGTGTAACAAAAAAGTACATAAAATAAGCTTTCAAATGACATAGGATGTGGCCGTGTGTACGGGGGGGTGCATTTTGCTCCTAAAATAAGGCGGGTTTTTTTGCAAATCGCCTCTCGCCTATTACAACAGCAACGACTAATGACACAAATGTCATAATTGTGTCTTTATTGGTCGACTGTGCATGCAGAGTCGCCAGCTAATGTCCCAATTGCAACAATAGCGATTGACTTTGCAGAGTCGCCAGCTAATGTCCCAATTGCAACAATAGCGATTTGACTTTGCAGAGTCGCCTGCTATAGACGCAATTACGACACGAGTACAATTGTGTCATTAGTAGTTGCTAACCCTATCCACAGCGACGCCCATGTTCTTGTTGTATGGTATCATTGAAAATTGATGAGGGCCTCATTCTCTAAAAAAGAAATTAACTTCGCAATTTCAAATTTCGACATTCATGAACTTAAGGGCCAAGGCGACCAAAAATTTACTGCATGTGGCCCTATAAGCAGCATAGAATTGAGAACAAATAACTATGTTCTCCTTGTTTGATATTGTTACCGTGCTCGAATGCTTCTTTATTAAATTTTCACTTTGACTGCGAATGTTTTTTTTTGTAACTGAGATTCATTGACAACATACCTATGATATGTTTTCTGATTGCATCTCAGGTGAGACATATATTCCTAAAAAAAACAGATGCTAAGGGATATCGTTTTCTGAAGCATTCTTCCCTTTCCCACCAGCAGTTATTCGACTTATTTCAATGATTAACTCTTTAAAAAACTTTATAGTTATCTTCCGAAAGTCGGAAAAAGAGAGACGATATTGTTGGTTAAACTTACACCCTGAGCATAAAATGACATTTTTCACACTAATGACGCACGGGTAACCTTATTATATTGTTAAATAAAAGAGTTATACGTATATAGGACGTCTGTACGTAACTCTAGAGTGAGGATAAGCAGATCATCTCAAGAATGGTTTTCGTGGTCGCAGGTCAGGGATCAAAAGGAAAATGGATAAGTGCCGTGAGCTTTCCCGGGATTTATAATGTCAACCGGGTCACATGTCACGAGCCAAATGATTCGGTTAACGAGAGACACTGACAGGCCGAACGTGATGTGGAATTTATTGTTTTATAAAGCAGATCGAATTTGCCTGTTGGGTAACAAAGAGCAGACTGTTCTTCAGATTTCTGTTCTGAATTTTTTATTTTCGTTTTGCTCTGCTTCAAGGTGGTTGATGGCCTGTTTACGGTGACTGAATCGTCCAGTCTGGTGCTCCCGCTATAGCTATTTAATGCTGTACTGATCACCATCAGATACAATCGACTCTCTAAAAATCATGATTGGAGAGTTCATTCAGCTTGCGGGATCAGTTTTCACTCTTACTTGTCATTTACTTGAGTGAGACCAATTTCTACTCATATTTGAGTGAAATTTCACTCTTTTGTGTTAAATGCCGTCATTTACATCGGACGACGATACAGCTCCAATCCAATCTCCAATGTACGAGTTGTCACAGCGAAACAGCTCACCAATTACCAGTATGCGAGTTGTCAGAGCATTTCCATCATAGCTCTCTAGATTTGTGTCAAATGCCGCTTATACCGGTGCTAGGGGCCGTGTGGTCATATCATCCAAGTTGCCACATGAACAGGTACAATGAAAGCGTATCTGAGATACAACACATATCACGAATCGTTAGATTCTTGATATGTGCTTTAGAATAGGTTAACCAGAAGACTATTCTGTGAAGTCATGTGACGCAGTCAGTATGTCGGCACCTCTTCCCACTTCCCTTATATGTGTTGTAATTTAAACCAATATCATAGTATATTCCACTATCTCAATGCCAGATTTTGTAACTTTCTAAACTGTCGGTGTATATCTGACAGTAAGAGCTCTACAATCTGATGCCACGAGAATGGACATTTTCGTGAAATTATATCTGATTTTACTGAAATCGCATCAGATTGCTTCAGATATTATAGTAATAATAGCCAGACGAGTGTCTGAGTCTGAGTCATTCCCATCACCCTTACCCACATTAGATATAGTTGAGGAAACTTTTTCCAACGCTTAGAAATATCCCCACTATATAAGAACCCAAAGTTTTCAACGACGTAAGCGCATTAAGGATGTCCGCTGGATGTAAATCAAAGTAATTAACTTTTTTAATAATGTGTGTTGTTGCATTCATAATTATGTAATATGAGAAAAAAAAACAAAGTAAAAAATATAGGTTGGTGTGCATTTTTTAGCTGTAGGCAACGTTAAGTGGACTGACCCATGCTCAATTTGATAACCCAGAAAACATAGGGAATAGCCCTAGTTTTGCAGCATATTCATGGATATTCATGGATAATCACAATGTCTATAAAAATTCATCAAATTGGATGGATGTTGCTGTGCAAAATTCTCGGCTAGAAGGATTTTAAAGGAAATCCCTATCTCTTAACCATGGAAAGGGAGATAACACAAAAACAGGCAAAATGATTGCCAATGCCAAAAACCACCAGCAAACATCCTTAACGCGGTTTTTCAACATGGTGAATATGATACTTTTATCAAGCATATTCAGGTGGTTTCTACCAATGTTTACAGTTCAGCACCTGCAGTGTCTCCATATATAAAGGTATGATCACCTGTGATGGGAACTATTCTCCAGCTGAGACTATACAAGGGTATGAACACCTGTGATGGTAACTATTCTCCAGCTGAGACTATATAAGGGTATGAACACCTGTGATGGGAACTATTCTCCGGCTGAGACTATATAAGGGTATGAACACCTGTGATGGGAACTATTCTCCAGCTGAGACTATATAAGGGTATGAACACATGTGATGGGAACTATTCTCCAGCTGAGACTATATAAGGGTATGAACACCTGTGATGGGAACTATTCTCCGGCTGAGACTATATAAGGGTATGAACACCTGTGATGGGAACTATTCTCCAGCTGAGACTATATAAGGGTATGAACACCTGTGATGGGAACTATTCTCCAGCTGAGACTATATAAGGGTATGAACACCTGTGATGGGAACTATTCTCCAGCTGAGACTATATAAGGGTATGAACACCTGTGATGGGAACTATTCTCCAGCTGAGACTATATAAGGGTATGAACACCTGTGATGGGAACTATTCTCCAGCTGAGACTATATAAGGGTATGAACACCTGTGATGGGAACTATTCTCCAGCTGAGATTATATAAGGGTATGAACACCTGTGATGGGAACTATTCTCCAGCTGAGACTATATAAGGGTATGAACACCTGTGATGGGAAATATTCTCCAACTGAGACTATATAAGGGTATGAACACCTGTGATGGGAACTATTCTCCAGCTGAGACTATATAAGGGTATGAACACCTGTGATGGTAACTATTCTCCAGCTGAGACTATATAAGGGTATGAACACCTGTGATGGTAACTATTCTCCAGCTGAGACTATATAAGGGTATGAACACCTGTGATGGGAATTATTCTCCAGCTGAGACTATATAAGGGTATGAACACCTGTGATGGGAACTATTCTCCAGCTGAGACTATCACCTGGTTATTTATTTCTATCATGTGATGAGCAGTAGAACACAAAAGTTTATACTGGGAGCTCCAGAGTGTTACACGCGCATCATGAGTTAGTCCTTCCCTTTTCAGCCATCCCTTGATCCCGGTTTCTCCTCGAGACCCGCTAAAAGCTCATCCAAACATCATGATTTATACCAAGAAGCGAATACATCATACAGAACCATATTTCGATCATCACTACGGTACCTGTCCGCCCAAATACAATCCATGACCGATTATCCACATGCGGGATTGGAGAAGTAGACATATTATACTATTCTACCAATCTCATTAAAAACATATGTAGAAACTGTGTTTTCAATATAGGTTTTCAATCAGAATCCCGATTTATAGCACTGTCATCGGTGTTTTAAAAGTTTTCCTTAAAGTTGTACTTACCGTCATGGCGAGGCGATGACAGATCGTCTGCCATCAGATCCTAAAATCGTCGCATCCTAGAAGTACAACTTAATTCCCGGACGGTTGTCATACCTTTCTCGTAGCGTATGCAAAATATACGACGAGATTACGCGTTCTAACATCAAAGCTTAATTCCCAGGCGGCTCTCAAGCCGTTCTGGTGCCGTCTGTAGACCCTACAACCCACTCAAGCATCATAAGAATACAGCTTCATCCCCAGACGGCTCTTATATCGTTCTTGAACCGTCTGTAGACCCTACATCCCATCACCCATCCTAAGATTACATTCCCGGACGGCTCTCATACCGTTCTCGTAACGTATACAGAATATACGAAGACCTCACGCATCCTAAGGGTACATCTTAATTCCCAGACAACTTTCATACCGTGCTTGTACCGTCTGCAGACCATACGACGACCTCACCCATCCTAAGAGTACAGTTTCATTGTCGAACAGCTCTCATACCGTTCTCGTGCCGTCTGCAGACCACACGCTGACCTCACCAAATCAGAAAAGTACAGCTTCATTCCAGGACGGCTCTTATGGCGTTCTCGTACCGTCTGTAGATCATACGACGACCTTACGCATCCTAAGAGTAGAGTTTCAATCGCGGACGGCTCTCATGCTGTTCTCACACCGCCTGCGGACCATACAACAATTTGACGCATCCTAAGCGTACAGCTTCATTCCCGGACGGCTCTAATACCGTTCTCGCACCGTTGGCCGACCATATGGCAACCTGACGCATCCTAATAGTACATCTTCAACCCCAGACGGCTCTCATACCGTTCTCGTGCCGTCTGCAGACATTTCGACGACCTGACGCATCGTTAGACTAGAGCTTCGTTCCAGAACGGCTCTCGTGAGGCTCTCGTACCGTCTGCAGACCATATGACGACCTGACGCATTCTGAAATCACAGCTTCATTCCCGAACGGCTCATGGCATTCTCGCACCGTCTGCAGACCACACGACGACCTAACGCATCTTAAGATTACAGATTCATTACCGAACGGCTCTCATTCCGTTTTCCTACCGTCTGCAGACAACACGACGCTCTCATACGGTTCTCGTACCGTCAGTAGATCTTACAACCGCCTCACCGCTCTCATACCGTTCTCGTAACGTATGCAGACTAAACGAAGACCTCACGCATCCTAAGGTTAAATCTTAATTCTCAGACAACTTTCGTACCGTTCTCGTGCCGTCTGCAAACATTAAGACGACCTGACGCATCCTGAGATTATAGCTTCATTCCCGAACGACTCTCATGCCGTTCTCGTACTATTTGCAGACCATACGACGACCTGACGCCTCCTGAGATTATAGCTTCATTCCCGAACGGCTCATGCCATTGCCGTACCGTCTGCCGACCACACGACGAGAAGACCTGACGCATCATACGAGTACAGTTTCATTGTCGAACGGCTCTCATACCGTTCTCGTACCGTTTGCAGACAACACGATGATCTCACCAATCGGAAGAGTACAGCTTCATTCCAGGACGGCTCTCATAGCGTTCTCGAACCGTCTGTAGATCATACGACGACCTGACGCATCCTAAGGGTACAGTTTCATTGTCGAACGGCTCTCATACCGTTCTCGCATGGTCTGCAGACCATATGGCGGCCTGACGCATCCAACGAGTATAGCTTCATTCCCAAACGGCTCTCATACCGTTCTCACAACGTCGACCGACTATATTACAGCTTCATTCCCGAACGACTCATGACGCTCTCGTACCGTTTGCAGACAACACGACGACCTGACGGCATACAGGAGAATGGGCTTTGCAGACACGGCGGAACTGTTGAAAACAGTTATAAGAACGGACGGGTTTCAGACAACTGCCTACTTTAACAGATTATACTATTTCAGTATTATTTCCAAAGTGGTCCATGTTTGTGACGTCATATCTATTTTCTAGGTCAAGCAACATCTCTCTCCAACTTGCTTGGAAGGAAGATTACTGTAGGTTCTAGCATCATGAGCAGCCTGTAACCATCTGGGTCATCTATACGCAGTAAGACTGATCCTGGGATCGTCTGTATCCATTCTCAGCCTACTTTCGGCAACTGCAAGAGGGAATTTCTTGAAATCAATACCAGGTGACTTCGTCAGTCAATCAGCTAGAGTCGACCGACGTAATCACAACGTAACCTGCCATTTTCGAGTCATGTACTGCCCTACTTGTTCAAAATTACAGATCTACAACGTCTCTTGGGTGATACGAAAGTTATTCATACCTATATCTTTTGTAAGCCCAGGCAATACCTGTTTCCGAAGTGGTATGAAAACCTGTAATTTATCAGATTTCTCCAGTCTGTTCTCCGCCGGATGAAGGCCGATATCGCTCCGCGATAATGGAGACACACGATTCGCAAGCCATCTTATAGATGGTGAAGTATACGCAAATGGCATCATGAGCTGCTATTTTGAAATTTCTCTGTTCGCGGAAGAAAGCGGTTGCGAAAATCATTATAACCAAGATTACAAGTTGCTGTCTTTGGTCGAAAATCATAATAAAGGTGAGCTCCACAAACTTCCCGAGGTTTCGTGGGGGGAGGGTATGAAGTTGATATCACCGTTTATTGCTGGTTAGTCTGGCAGAGCCGACATGTACATGCAATAAATATCAGAATTATGGAATATCCTGTTGGGGCGATCAGCGGCCGCCGCAAGATAGATAAATTGACAGATAGATGGATGTATGGATGGAGGATAGAAACGAAGCCAAACAATTACTAAGATAATGAGTCTGCCCCTATCCTATGACATATCGGTAAATAAAAGTCTGTAAACTACAAATAGATGACACCACGTGATTGCTCCATTGTTTATTACAGCTGATACAGGATGCAGAAATTCTAAAATATAAACAGTCTTCATTCTCTCATAGTCATACATGTGTATATGAAATATAGCATCAAATATGATTATCTCATCAACTATTCCGTATATTGAAGATAATTGGTGAGCCTAGGAAATACAATAATATCAGATAATCTATTATAAAGACACACAGACGCAGATCTGATCTGTTTTGCTGGACCGTTGAACCTTCCGAAGATATAATTATGTTTAAGAGCAACTGGTCGTTTTTTTTGTCCCAAATTCAACGCGAATTTTTCTCTAGAATTAGAGAGACCACTTGCCCAAAACACTGGTCACTCTTCGATTACTTCATTTGGCCATATATAATAATGACAACAAATCAACAATTCTGCTTCAAAGACGAAACGTATAGCTGTAAAATACCGGGCAAGTGGAATATAAATTCCATACATGTTTGACAATAATATACTTGGAAAAATAAGAGATATGATACTGATATTCGAACAATAATAGGGCCCAAACTAAAATCCCTGGGATCACAGGACTATTTTGTGGTTTACAAATTAACTGCCTTATTATAATGCTACTGAGTTTATATGTGGAAGGGCTGTTTTTGGAAGTAAAAAAAAGCAAATGTAGATGGAGTTACTGCCCTTCTATCTAAGCAGGTAGCGCCTTTCATTTTGTTGTCAATTTCTGTCTACATCCAGACAGGATTCGCCGGTTTTCGGCAGTTGTCGTCTGCACTGTGTAGCTGAACAACTTCGAAAGTGACTGTGCATGATCTGATTTGTTTCTGATATTAACAGTTTCATAACAAGAGTGAAGAACAAAATTTCCGTTAATTCAAAATGGCGGCGGTTACCTGTCTTTTGCTTTAAAATCAAGGGCAGTAACCCAGCCAGTCTGTTAAAGAACAAATTTTGTTGCCTCAAAAGCAAACTATTATCAGGCATCCATGTCAACTATTCTTCTTTCCTCCGCGGCGTGACGTTATCTCACTTCGTCATTTGATTAAACTGACCGACAGAAGAATATAATTTCATACTTACTCTTCGCAGCTTTTTCTTTGTTAATCGCGTGACAATCCGTTAATAAATAGGGACATTGCCAAGAGAATAAGATTTGACGAGTCTTCTTGGAGGAAGTACTTGAATCTGGTATTAATTGAAGATATCTGGTACGGTAGCCCTTCTTGGACATTTTGTCCTTGGTACATATTTACGGGAAAGGGATACTCCAGACTGAAGGTCATCATTACACGGAAACTGTATTTGTGGGGTTATATGATGGCATGTGGCAGATTTGAAATTGTAATTTCCTGCAGCTCCAATATAGCACAATACGAAGATTTACCAACCTTTTCTTAAATTTTGGAGCAGACAATAGATAGCGTTTTGTTTTACGATATTCTGAACGATTTCAAACGGAACATTGATTGGATCAAATTAATTTGGCAATGTGATTAATTAATTATACAGGCAATAAGTCGAAAGGCTCGAAAAAGTGACAAATTTCCTGATGCGAAACAATAAATCCCACAAAATGGAGAATGGGTTGAGTCGCGTTCGGGGTATATAACAAAATGGCCGACGTTACCTGTCTTCTCTTTCATCAGAGATTACTGGTGACATCCACCATTATGTTGTATATGCCGAAATGACAGACTATATTTATCTAAGGAATGTGTAAAGTATCATTCTGCAGCTTGCGAATACATCAGTTGCCGGTCGTCTGAAAGTGGCAAAAATGAGGAGTTATTGCCCCTTTTTGAAGAGCAAGATTCAGATACAGCAATGCCTTCAACATGGGCCTCTGAAATATCACCGTCATAAGTTTGTTTCTAGACAGTGTCAGCGCTGACAGGGACCTGAAATATCACTGAACTGTTCTAGTGTGAAAGGGGTCTGAAGAAATCATGTATAAAATCTTTTGAAACAACTTTTTTCAGCAACTTTCAGTCCGTGCCTATACTTACAGCATGCGTGAGGCAAAAGTTTACTCGTGGTTCGCATTGCACTATGGGAAGGAAACATGGCGGTTTTTGCTATTTTTAGACGACCGGCAAGGCGCGTATTACTACCGATTAGGCATCTGGATGAACGGTTTAGTCCTGACCCAGTCAAATCATAGTTATTCCCAAGAAGTGAAACACAAATGGAGAGTATGGTTGCAAAGCTAACATGGAAGTGAAATAATACAATTATATATCATAATTAAAATATATTACAAGCACAAGCACGAACCATTAACTCTGTACCCGAATGACAATCGCAACCGCTTCATACCGGAGAATGACGGAGATTCACGATCTACTCCGAAGTCGGATCCAACAACCAATAGAAATTAACTGTAGTACATCGAGACACAACGTAATAATTTTCAGTCTCCAGATTGGTTGCCTCCGTTGTTTATGCATACACTATCGATAACGACTGAATTCGAATTATATTGGCTGATAATTCCAGCAACCTGATTGTTTATCACAGTTGAGGGTGCCTTTCATTGGGTCATGATCGTTCATTCTCCGAATCTGTGGTTGGTTATTCTGACCGGATGTCGACCGATAAATCCCGAAATACGGAGAATGAGTAGATCCCGGAATTTTTTGAATGAAGATAAGAGTCCGATACCGGATTACTGTATGGATATACAGTGAAGGCAATCAGTCTACACCCGATAGCACAGAATATAGCTCCAGTTAAAGAAGATTTCGTTTTAGAAGTTCAGGGCTCTCACTGACCCATAGCCACAATATAGGGACATAATGGCCAAAATATAGGGACATAATGACCAAAATATAGGGCAAATATAGGGATATAATGATCAAATATAGGGCAAATATAGGGCAAAATCCAGAAAACAGGGCATTTCAGTCACCAACAGGGATAATTACTTGTTAAGGCCCCAGATTGTTGCCATGTGGGCCTGTACTCACCACTGGAACAAGGTAGTAAAGGAGAAACACAGTACAATTTAGTTTGGCCACATCCGACTCGGTCGCGTTGTTATTTCGGAGGATTTAAATAAGCCAACTATTCGTGTATATGTATCACAATAAATACAAGGTCAGATCTGCGCGAAAAATCACGAATAATCCTGAAATATAGCAATAATAGGGCAAAATCGGTCAAATTTGAGAAAATATAGGGAAAAATAGGGGAGAGCAGAAAATATAGGGGAAAATAGGAAAAATAGGGCCAGTGGGAACCCCGAAGTTCCAGGAGTTCATTTGATCAGAGCCACTTCTGTAAAGCGTTGGCTCTTTTCAGTATTCTTTAAAACAAACTTGCTCATGTATGATCGCCTGTTTCCGATATGATCCGGTTTATTCCTTCCTCGCAAAATCGTAACCATACACAAATACGAATATGAAGACCTAATCCCTGGATTTCCCTTTGCAATAAAATTTATAGAAGATATATTTCATAAAATAATAAAGATATACGCTTTGTTTTTGTCTCTTTCCTTCTCGAATACCTCTCCGATGAGATGCTTCGAACGCATTTCTCATACCCCTAAACTATATCTATTGCATTCCTACATGCAAAGTCATTTAATTTGCATTCAACTTATCCATTTGGCGGGCTTCATTGTGGCTTGCAATCTTATGGCATACATCTCGTCGTATTTTGCCACAGAACACACCTCAAACACAGAATAGTTCCACAAAGGGAGGCAACTTACTATAGATCTCCCTGGAAAACTAACATACAGTTATTCTAAAATATAATAAAATATTGAATATATATAGTCATGGCCTCACAAAGCCACGAGAAAACAAACATCGAAGTTCAAACGAAAAGCGATCTAATGTCAGTGGTTTAATTACATATACATCTTTCCCGTGTGTTAGCACGGCTTCCAATTCCACGTATTCAAAATGGTTGCTGACACGGGCTATGATTGGTTGAAAAGTGATCTAATGTCAGTGGTAATTACATATACATCTTTGCCGTGCTTCAGAACGGCTTTCAGTCCCACGTTGTATTCAAAATGGCTGCTGACACGTTGTGTCCTGGGTTTTGCTTGGTTGGTCGCCTGTGGTACCATTATATTCGCCATATATACATCCTGGGCTGCACGAACCGAGGCCATGGTAACAACCAGTCGGTGGCCATTTTGAAACACATGTATTTTTATATATAAATTACGCTTTTTTGCACAATGGACAGACTTCCTTGGAATCGGCAAGAGAAACTATTCGAAAGGCTTTCAAAGAAGAGGATAGTGCTTATTCAACGCATCTAGAATAATCATTCGTGTCATTTTATTTCTTCGTATTAATAAAACCGTTGTCTGCATTTCACCAAGATCACGTAGTGTGGGACTCAAGATCACGTGGTGTGGGACTGTCAGATCGTGAACAGTCCTTCCTTCATGTTATCACCAATTGCTATAGAAGCTCGACTGTCGCCTCTGCTTCTGTGAAATTTGGGTTCCCACGCCTTCTGACGTCACGCCGTTGTCCCCATTTCTCATATGCCGCAGCCTGAAATAGACAAATAATACAACAGTGAAAGAGAATTTCTCTCATTACTCTCAGATGTAACCTGTAACATGTTTCAAATTCCTCAGCGACTCGATTCGCATGTCTATGGGTGTCACAGAACCGTCACTTTCACTTACTGGTCTTAGTAGAAACCAATAAAGGCTGAATGAAAAAAACCCAGCTGTCTCCAAATACCATATATTTCGTTTACTTGATATACATTTTAGATCGAAATTATTAATTTTATTTCTTTTGGCAACTACGCACAAGGAGAAATCTGCATCATGGCGACTATAACCTCCGGTCGGAGTCAGGCTTCAAAAGAGTTCTTGATAAAGACCGGTCGCTCACTATGTATGGCTCGGACAAACCCAGCAACAGCCAGATGGAATATTGCCGGTGGTTTAAATGGCTGGATAGTATAAATACTAGTAGACAGCAACCTAATTACAATCTCACCTTGTTTCCCTCAAAGAAGCCGAGATTATCTTTCGAATAGCTTTCTGCATTCGGACATCTGGAAGAACAAAAATATGTACGTTTTGTCAAGTAAGGTTTTACTTCGTTTAGTCCGAGTATGTATTATTTATCACAATGATACAGATGTAAATTGGTGAGATAGATATATGTAAGAGGTGGGAACAGTCTGGCGACTAAAAAGCAAACATATGACTCCGCAGAAAAGCCTCTCTAGGCACCTCCCATTCCGACCAGAATACGGAGGATTCTGAGACGTAGCCTTAGAACATGGTCAATGACGCTCACTTTCTAACAAACAACTGAGTTTATCTCACCACAAAGCTATTCCCAGTATTGCATTTTTAAAACAAAGTATAGTCAAGTTATAGGTTTCTCAAACTATAGGTTTTGTGTCCCTCCAGATGCGAGAGACCAAATTCTGAGATCAAATTCTGAAACGGAACTTTGGTAATCAAAATAATGATTCCTTGTTGTATTTTACCGTCCGTGCTTTCCTTTTATTCAACTCTTGCATTATCCGGTATTAATGTACATATGGTGTGTTTCACAGAGCCATTGGAGGAAGTTGAATTGAAACAGCTTTGAGATATGAACTCCTTCAGATATGAAAATATTTCTAGGGCCGTAATAACGAGCGCACAGAACCAGCTGGTGTAACAGGCACATCATCCGGCTTCTGTCCACTTTCCATGCTAAAGGATAGAGACAGCCGAGAGCCCCGTCGCCCCCTCCTTGTTTAGGTTTAAGCATTGTAGCATAAAGGTTTTGGGTTAGGGTTTAGGGTTAGGGGGTCTTTGTTGAAGCATACAAGGAGGACATTTTCTCCAGGAGGACGTCAAAGCCTCTAACACTAGAGATTTTTACCGTTTATTAGCAGATGTGGTTCGATAAAAGTGTAAATTTACCATTATTTTCAAGAAATAACAAACTGATTTGGCAATTGGAAACATGTTTAGATGGTGAGTTATAATGCAAGGTGAAATCAATGGGCATTCAATAATGAAACAATGGAATGCTGAAATATGGAAAATACTGAGCGTATAGCCTCTAGAGAATCATCTTCGTAAACCAAATTCTTTTCTGAGGATACTGCCCTTGGAAATGCCTTAAAACGCGGGTTATAAAATAAATAGACCCGAGACGTCATTAACCTTGAATCAGTTTGGATTTGAATATAATCCAAAATGTTTCATAGAAGTGGGGTTTGATTGGCTGACCCATATATTGCGTCATCTCTACCGTCTTATTGGTGGAAATGATCAAGGGGGATAACGCCACCCCACAGAGCAGAGCTGACTTGTGCTGGTTCTAATGGGTTCAAGGATGAATTCGACTCCTTATACTGCAAAACATTTGACTGGGTGTACGAAGATACAGAAAATTGCCTGGGTCAAAAGATAAACTACCAATGTTGGAACCATAGTTGTCTGACCTATGGGATGTCGAATGGGTAAATCCTAATCAACCCTATCTGGTCATTGGCTTCTTGGAACGTATCCTGGCCTGGCGGAAGGGGGGGGGGAGGGAGAAATGGCCACCCTAATTATTTTTCTTACCCGTTGAGCTAGGGAGCTGAACTATATCCTTGGGTCAAGATCTACCAGAAAATGTAAAAAAAATCCAAGATGGCCGCTTTGATGACGTCACAGTGACGTCATTTTCAAAAACGGCATTTTTCGGTCGGATTTCCGAATTTTTTATTTATGCAATTTCTCTGCAAAAACTGCATGATAAATTAGTAAATATTAATGTGATGTGACATAAAATAGTTTTTGCTCACTTTTCGTCGCGGAAATGCAGAAATTTTGAAGAAATATGACAAAAACATCACTTTTCTGGTACCCCACGTGGCCGCCATCTTCAATTTACCCATGATCCTCTGCTCGTGAGGTTATGCAAATAGGCTCAAAATGACCCCAATACGATAAACTATAAAGTCAAGGAGTTTCAGCTCTCCATTTTTTGTCGTTCCGGAGATAGCGCAGAAAGTTTGGTAGGCGGGGGGCATTTCGCCCCCCACCAGGCCAGGTAGGGTTAATAAATATATATATTATTTTCAAATGGATTTTTTTTTCCTAAAAAAAGTTCTCTCATCTTTGGCCCAAATAATGTCGTTCCCATTGGTGTAATTGTCTTCGGCAAATGACTTTATATGAGTGAAAGATCAGAGCAACGAATTTAGGAGAAAAAAGTCAATACGAAAAAAAAAATGTATTTATTAATTTTGATAATTTATTGAAAATATACGCAGGCATCTACCGCCCAAAACTACATACATGCAGGCCAGGCAACTGTGGTTGGAACATGCCCAAGTGACATCTAAAGAAATCGAAGCTATCTGCATGAGCGTAGCAATATCTTAAGGCACCCCTGTGATTTACGCACCCTCATGTTGATTATCTGTCATATTGTTCACGACTTGAAATGACCAGGCACAGTTCCAGTCAGATCGAAGAAATAACCCCACGGCGCTAACGGATGGACTTTGAATCCGTGATTTATTCGCAAGATCCTTCCCTTATAATTTCTCTGATTGGACCCTGCCGCAGGAAGTTTTTAGACTCCCTCTCCTCAATTTGATATGCTATCAATTTGAGTGTCCTGTAATTTCACTTTGATTAATCTATACCACAAAGTGCCCAACATGAAGAGACGGAAAATCAGACTGCATGGAGATCCAGGCCCATTTTGTGTACTGAGCACGCCCATCCGGGTCAGCTATTATATGACGGGATGCCTGTGGGTAACGTCACGGCTAGTATATATAGCGCATTATCAAAGAAATTCGAATTTCTTTGGTCCCTGATTGGAGGATGTCCTCTAACTCTTCTAGCTATGCACTTATGTCGATGGGAACGCGGTTATTGTGAAACGGTGCCTTAGATACCACTGTAGACTCATTCGTTTCTTAGGCAACTGAATCAAACGCTTTTTCGAAATTGGCTATCAAAACCATTCCCTAGATGTTGTTATTGTCTGTGTATTCCATCATTTTCTCCAATGTATCTCCCACTCATGAATACAGATTGTGTGATACTAATTAGTGTCTAATATTCAATACCGGTTCTCTCTTTATTTTCCGACAAAGCACCCTGAAGCGAGTTTACATACATACACAATGTTATGAAGTGAAATGGGCACCAACTCCTAGGAGAGGCTTTGGATTTTATTTCCTTTGGCACATGTTTACATCCTTGCTTTTGTCTGACACACTGTTCACCCATTTATATAGCCTTCATTTATTCTTCCTAAAATGAAAACTCCACTATCATTATAGAGAAATAAACAAAATTCACCTGTAAAACCAATTTTTAATGAAATATTTCCTTTTTTAGGTTGACATGTAATAATTCCAAGCTTTATAGTGTTACGGACTGCTCCCCATTTCTATAGTCATCCATCGGCGCCAGGACTTTCATTATTTTTAATTTTCTTTAAGGCTAATAATATTTCACTTTATTTTATTTCTCATTCTAGTCGTTGATTAAGTTAGTCAAATTTAGAATAGTATTCAATTTTTTTTCATATCAAGCCAATCTTCTTTTTCTCTCTCTCGCATATTATAAATCTGAGCAAAAACGATCAGCTTACTTCAAAATCTCGGGATGCTTTCTACCCTTATTAACTTCGATCCCATTTAAACTGGTATCCTTTGCAGTCTCGAGAAAGAGCTTATCCGAAATGATGAATTGCATAGTTGAATTTTGTCGGTTCTACCTATATTCCATTTCATCTTCACCTATAACGCATTAGCAAAAGCGTCCAGTGTAAGTCAGAGTTGTGCTTTCCGATCCAGCGAAACATAGAACTCTGAGCTAGGTTAAAATATTTGTTTGAATACAAATTGGCAGATTATGTCATCTTCACGACTCCACTGTTTCTTTTGAGTCACGGCGAAACCTTGACCATCTCGCATAGCAGAACGCGTTCCGCCTACTTTCTCAGTGTTTTCCCAGTTGCCGGGCTTGTTGAATATTTGATGCTAGATGCAACATGAAAATTAATAATTATAATTATGTTTTTTTCAAATCCATTTTTCTTCATATTTATTAATTTTCTTAATTTAATGAAAATATTCCACTTAATATCCCACAAGTCAGGCAACTGTAGTGTTTTGATTCTGTTCTCGCGGTCGCCATGGTCGCGGTCACTGGTGATGAGATTGGTCAATATACAGAGGATGTTACTTTGCTAATTGGCTGAATAGTACACTTCCATTCTCCATGAACACGATCCATTTCCATGTGTACCAGGGTATCTAGGAAAGAGATTTTAGCGAGGATGGGATTCTGATTTTGTTGTTATTTTTTTGCCAATGTTGGCTACATTAATTCAATTCAACAATGTTCAACTTCACTGCATGGAAAAATACAGGCGGAAAGTGACTCCGAAAATATTAGCGAAAAGCATTTTGTAGATATTTATTCATGTAATCATCAGGAATTGTAGTTTACAACAGGTTTCATGTGTATACATAAAATTTAAAGAACAATTCAAAGACAATCAACCAGTCAAACATACTGTACAGTTTTTTAACCGATGAAGTCAACCAAAATGGAATTAACCAGGAATGTGCTCACATGAACTAGCCAACATGAACTAGCTACCATTCCTGATGATGACATAAATAAATATATGTCGAAATATTTTCGCTAATATTTTCGGAGTCACTTTGCTCCTGTATTATGCCAAGCTAATCTGTGGATACCAACACTCAACCACTTCGCGCGAGGTCTAATAATACCCCAGCCACCAGTCGGATATTTGGACCGGATTCGGGGCCTTCGCGCACATCGCCGGAAGTGACATCATATATAGTAAATTAGATATTTGCCGAACCTTTCGATTACTTTTCAAGTCTGCATAATAACTCTGTTGACCTATAGCGTTAAAAAGAATTATCTGGAGATTATTTTTCCTTTTTATCTGGACAGAGCATATGAAAAGCAGTTCGCTCATGTGCAACACTGAAGGAGTTGTTCGGCCGGATTCAAACTGAATCGTGCATACGTGGGTTTTCCCGTATACGTCATAGCAACGTAGTGAAGGTCAACTTCCTCTATTGGAGGCAGGGATTATAAATGAGCGTGCGAATTGGGGCATGCGCTGTGGGGAGGCTGACCAACACTGCATGGCAATGTCTGCCAAATGACGTCGTATTCGGTGGTTCTTGATATAACTGGCTTGGCTAGGATGGGTTGAATTTCCCTGGTGATAATTGACTGATGAACACATTTTCCTCAGCGGCGATGAACGAGAGATATTGCAACGGCGCCAGAGCTTATAAGCCCACAGCCATTACAGTGTGATCATGGCTAAAATATGGGATATCCATGACCACCAATGATTCGCAGTGAGAGGTAACTGTCATTCTATGGTGATCAGTGACGTACCTTTTTGAGATTGATTCTTGGTGTGAACTAAATATCATATCGAATCGAATTATACATACAGTGAAGATTTGTTAAGAATCGCGTACAGTATAGATATACATGTACTAGCATTACACGTTCCTCCACACCCGCCTCACCCCACTACAGTCACATGACAGGGCACCATTGGTAAGATCATGTCACTTACCCAGTGACACACATTAATCACACTGCACTTTTCATACTACTATACCCTGTGGCACGAACGGGGGCGCACAGCTCCTTTTATAGTACTCCGGTATAAATTAGAGTACTGAACGCATTGGCCATTGAGTCAATACGGTATAATGAATAGCCGTCCGATACAGCGTATATTTATGCTTCGTTTATTTGAATATTACAGGCAACCTAGCATTTCCCCGAGGCTAGCCGAAACGTCCAAACGGAATGCCTATGAGAAAATCAAGGCAAGTAAATTGAAAATGTAATTTTACATTTCCTGTTCATTTAGTAAAATAAAACGGATCTTTGACTAGAAACTTAAATTTATGTGCATATTCCCAGCTGTTGAAGCTTTGGATTTCGCAATTTCCTATTTTTAAAAGTCTATAATTTTATTTGTAAGCTGTGAAGAGATTGTCCTCATCTGGGGGCGATACGCCCGAGGTTATAAATTAGAAGAGAAATTAGGTCTACTATTAGAAATTGACGCATTTGTGACTTGATTTTGGTATTGTCAATGAAAACCCCACGACGGCATGTCCAACTTTTCTGCATGCACCCTTTTGAATGTAGCCTGATCACTAATTTTCATATTCACAGGCTGGGCCAAATGTTGTAATTATAAGCCCGCTTTTTTACTCATCCAAAATTATGTCTATTGCATGGAAGCCACGACGGTCGCCTCCGACTGACACTCAAGGGAAGTTTTTCTATATTATTAGTTCATGTGAAAAAGTCTGTCGAAGTTTATAATATATATTTGCAGAAAGCTGCTCACTGGGCTTGTACAGTGTTAAAATGAAAGTGCTGTATTAAACATTATAAATGTCAGAGGAGTAACAACATTATATAGTGTTATATTTGTAACATTTTCAGAAAGTAAAAAAAAAAATGTTACTATCCAACATTATACTGCTGTATCAATAGCAATATAACACTTTTCATGTGTTACATTCAGCATTTTAAACTGTTTATTACTCCTGATACATCACTATAATTAAGAAATAATGTTTTCATAGGCGTGCTAAATTGTTATTTTACGCAAGGTTATAGAGTGGCAAAGTTTATATTTTAGGGCAAGGGCGAATCCCGCGCCCTAAAATTTGTAAACTTTCCCACACTAACCGTGCGTAAAATCACTATTGAGTACGCCTATGAAAAACACTTTTTCTATTCTATTGCACTACTCAAATTGATTATCAACGAAGATTATAATGAAAGGTTGAAAACATATTTTAAACTTTGACAACCTTTCTCCGCGTTTCAGAATCGTCCAGTGATGTTAGCACGATGCTCCCGTCTCGGTTGGCATCGTGCCAATGTCAGTGGACGAGTGTATGTGGTCTCTCAAATGAAGAGTTATTCTGTCAGCTGGCCAGGCTCTGTGGAAACATACTTGAATTTATGTCGATTTGTGTCTCTTTGTTTATCAATTTCACGACGAAAACAGCAGTTAAACTTGAGAAAGAAATTCTTCCTTGTAATTCATTTGTGTGTTTATTCGATTGTATGAAGCAAACGACCCCTTCATCTCCCGCCTTGTAAAGTAGAATCTTCCAATGAACCCCTGCACTTAACACATGTACATTTCACACAACCGTGCTAAAACACTCAATAACTGCACCGTTAGCAAGTTGTTATAGACACGAATGTTATAGAATGTTGGATATAACACTTTTTTCAACACTTTCTGAAAATGTTATAAACATAACACTTTATATAATGTTTTATACATCACCTGTAATGCTAAATACAACACTTTCATTTTAAGAGAGTACTCACTTATCACTGTGGAATCGTATTAGTAAAGAGAGCTTGTAAAACGGAGCATGCTCTTTGAAGAGTTTGTTCCTTGATGTTCATGAAATGTATAAGCCCAGTTCACCAATCGGTTTGAGCCTCTATGGCTTCCTTCTGAGGATTATTCACGACAAAGCATCGGCGGCTGACGACATATCGTCCTTTCGCACGTCCAACGCAAACTATCCCCACTTCTTCGATCGCCGGTATAGTATAAAAAGCATACAATTTTCCTGTGAACTGCCGCCGATTTAATTTTTTCCAAATATGTTAGGCCGTTTGTAATATGATTTTCCTTAAAAAAAAAAAAAAAAATCAAACAACAAAGAAGCATGGTCCATTAGAGTGAGAAATAAAATAGCTGATTCGCACAACTTCGGTTTGGTCTCGCGTGGAATCCCCCAGTCTTGCGCCTCGAGCGCTCAATTGAAATTGACATGTCTCATGTCTGAGATTCCCAGGTCAAAATATTTGAATACGGATAATTTCATTGGATCGTTTAAATGGAGCGGTCATGTGACTTGATGCTTGTGGAAGCTGACGTCAGGCGAAATACACGGAGAATGAAGTCAATGAGCTAAGGGTAGTGTTAAGTGAAACGTGAAATGCCCTTAGCAGGCTAAGATGGAATGATGAGGGTAGCGTCTCCATCTGGGTAATTCCCAATACAAATCTCGCTCTCTTTATATATGGGCATATTTTTTGGCCATCACTATATATAATGGTGATGATGGAATATGGTGATGATTCTAACTGGTTACAATTTATTGTTGAGGCTGTCGTCTGAATCAGAATCAGAATATTTTATTGCAAATTATAGAGCCCATTTGGGGCAAACAATCACAGAGAAATCACATGGGGAATCATTTAGAGTTCATTGGAATTGATTGACATTGTGAGAGAAGTTACACAATCACACCAGTATTAACTTTAGCATAAGCCTTGAGTTATGTACCTTATTGGAACACGAAGGCTGACAATGTATGTCTTATATGTATAGGACACAGCTAGATATTAGCCTCTCGCGTTTCAAAAGAACAACATAGATATGAACTTAGAGCTTCTTTTATGGCTGGCGGAATGTTGCAGTATTCTATGACAAAAAAATAAAATAATTCTCCTTTCTTTGAAGATAATAATCCTGTCTCTGATTGCAAAATTTCATGCATCTAACGATATTCAATGATTCCAACTAGACATTCTACCTAAACATGAATGATTCAAAAAAAATTAAATAGATCTTTGAATATAATATTCAGTTCTTTGATTATATATTTTATAGGCCGGTTTGTAAGCCTAAATGCCGTTAGTCAAGTAAAAGCTATCTCATGATTCCCTTTGAACATGTAAATATTATTGTTTGGAATGATTGAATACAATATTCAATGACTGAATAGTGTATTCAATGGTTGAATAGTAATATTCAGTGAGTGAATACTTATTTTCAATCATTGAATACTTATATTCAATCATTAAATAATTATATTCAATCATTGAATAATTATATTCAATCATTGAATAATTATATTCAATAAATGAATAATTATATTCAATCATTAAATATAAGTATTCAACCAATGAATAATTATATTCAATGATTGAATACTTAGTTTCAATGCTATATATGCTATATATCGGTTGAATTGAAAATATAAAACATTATTGAACATATATATTTTATATTCGTAAAAATATTCGTAAGAATTGAACGAATTGCTCGATTTTTGAATGTATAAAATGATTAGTAGGATAAAAACGTGAAAAATTGAATATTGCAACAGATCGCCTGCCATATTCTTTGGTGATAGCTATCCTCTTTGATTATAGCTATCACCATTGTTTTGTCTAGCAAACTTTGTCAC
>JAVTVY010001122.1:0-36584 GCA_036873755.1 Hanleya hanleyi
TGTTGTTTCTATAAAAGCAAGATAAGACATCCAGTATTGCGCTGTTGTTTCTGTAATAGCAAGATGCGATATCCAGTATTGCGCTGTTGTTTCTATAATAGCAAGATACGATATCCAGTACAGTGCTGTTGTTTCTATAATAGCAAGATATCCAGTATTGCGCTATTATTTCTATAATTAATAGCAAGGTACGATATCCAGTTACAGCAAGATGAGATATCCAGTATTGCGCTGTTGTTTCTATAATTAATAGCAAGGTACGATATCCAGTAGTGTGCTGTTGTTTATATAATATCAAGATAAGATATCCAGTATTGCGCTGTTGTTTTTATAATAGAAATATACGACATCCAGTATCGCGCTGTTGTTTCTATAACAGCAAGATATATCCAGCATTGCGCTGTTATTTTTTTTACAGCAAGATACGATATCCAGTATCGCGTTGTTGTTTCTATAATAGCAGGATAATATATCCAGTATTGTTCTGTTGTTTATGTAACAGAAGATAAGATATACAGTATTGCGCTATTGTTTCTATAATAGCAAGATAAAATATCCAGTATTGCGCTGTTGGTTCTATAATAGCAAGATAAGATATCGGGTATTGCTCTGTTGTTTCTATAATAGCAAAATAAGATATCCAGTATTGCGCTGTTGTTTATATAATGCAAGTTAGGATATCACGTGTTTCGCTGTTGTTTATATAATAGCAATATAAGATATCCAGTATCGCACTGTTGTTTATATAATAGCAAGATAAGATATCAAGTATTTCGCTGTTGTTTATATAATAGCAATATAAGATATTCAGTATTGCGCTGCTGTTTATATAACAGCAAGTTAGGATATCAAGTATTTCGCAGTTGTTTATATAATAGCAAGATAAGATATCCAGTATTGCGCTGTTGTTTCTATAATAGCAAGATATCCAATATTGCGCTGTTGTTTCTATAATAGCAAGATAAGATATCCAGTTTTGCGCTGTTGTTTCTATAATAGCAAGATGAGATATCTAGTATTGCGCTGTTGTTTCTATAAGAGCAAAATAAGATATCCAGTGTTGCGCTGTTGTTTCTATAATAGCACGATAAGATACCCAGTATTGCGCTGTTGTTTCTATAATAGCAAAATAAGCTATCCAGTATTGCGCTGTTGTTTCTATAATAGCAAAATAAGCTATCCAGTATTGCGCTGTTGTTTCTATATTATGAAGGTAAGATATCCAGTATTGCGCTGTTGTTTATATAATAGCAAGATAAGATATCCAGCATTGCGCGGTTGTTTCTAGTATTGCGCTGTTGTTTCTATAATAGCAAGATAAGATATTCAGTATTGCGCTGTTGTTTCTATAATAGCAATGTAAGATATCCAGTATTGCGTTGTTGTTTCTATAATAGCAAGCGCCAGATCACACGTTCAACATTCAGCCTTCGTCCATAAAAGAACTTCCGCGTCAATCCAATTCGTATGACAATGAGCTCCAGTTCCAAATGTGTACGAAATGAAAATAATATAAACACAAGACGGTTTCCCACAAGAGAGAAGCGGTCAACAGTTTCCAATGGTGTCAGCAAGACATGATGATGTTCTATACATACAATCCTAATCACTGACAATTATCCTTATCCAAATGATTGTTCGGCTAGTTGTCAAAGAATGTATCCCAGGCCCACTTTGCTTGTGCCTGTTCATTTGAACACCATGGAAATGTAGAACACATGAGATTCAAAAGGCCGTCCTGTCGAACTAAATTTGTCACCGTTAATGTATACCATCGTTCGTGTTTTGTTGCACATATCTGGCATGACAAAGCAAATAGCCCACTATTGTTAGCGATATATTTTCGAGAATTAATATTCTTTGTTAATCCCGTATTTTAGTTTGACCTGGTTTGTGACCGGAAGTATCTGAATAACCTGGCAACAACGATCTATTTCCTGGGTGTCATGGTGGGGAGTCTAATATTCGGGTACCTTTCTGATGCCTTTGGGAGACTTCCGGTCCTGATCTCAACTATGTATCTGCCCACTTGTGTTGGTATCGGTCTGTTCTTCACTGACTCTTACATCCTCTTCGTCATTCTCAGATTCGCCATGGGTGTTCTTATGCAGGTAGGTTCTACTTCAATGGAATCGCTGTGGTAATCTTTACCAGTTCTCTCTCACGGAAACAATTTGATATCGATATTACTGATACAAACTCGGACAGTTCTCATCTTGCGATGATAGTCAAGTTCTATAACAAGCATATGCAGTTCACCCTACCAGGCCTGAGGGAGGAGCATTATGGTCCATCTCTACCAAACTTTCCCATCTATCTCCGGAACGACGGAAAAATGATAGCTAACACTCCGTGATGTTGTATTTTATCATACTGGGTTCCTTTTAAGCGTATTTGCATAACCCACCGAGCAGAGGGTCATAGGTGAATTAAAGATGGCGACCATGTGGGGTACCAGAAAATTGAGGTTTTCGTTATTTTCTTCAAAATTCCTGCTTTTCCAGGAAGGAAAGTGGAAAAATGATATTTTCTTTCACATCAGATGATGAATTACCAATATACCATGCAGCTTTCACGGAGAAAACACATAAACAATAAATCGGAAAATTCGACGGAAAAATTGTCTAAAAAATGCCTTTTTTCAAAATGACGTGACCGTGACGCGATCATGTCGGCCGTCTTGGTTTTTTTTTGCAATTTCTAGCAGAGTTTGACGGAAGTGTGTGGTAAGTTCAAGCTTAATAGCTCAAGGGTTAAGAAACATAATGAGGGGGGCTAAATTCGCTCCCCAGGCCTGGATACATTTAAATATCCACTAACATTGTGGGTGAGTGAATGAGTGAGTGAGTGAGTAGGATTTAACGTCGTTTTCAACATTTTTTCAGTCATATCACGACGGTGCCTACATGTGCCAGAACACGAGAGTTTCCACAGTACCTATTATCCTGGTCACTGATCAATCCAGCCTGTACAGCAACCGGTACCCATCCAAGTATTGACCAACCTCAACGCGGCTTAACTTCGGGGATCTGACGAGAACCGGTGTGCCCAACGTGATACGCCGTACATAACATTGTGTAAACATAAACATTATATAGTAAGAACAGAGATAATTAAAAATTACATGTTAATATAACTCCTGTGGAAATTGTAACACATACTTCTCTTACATCACAGGGCGCTTCACGTCAATGAGTCTGGATTAGAGAATGAACGCTTGCAAAACTCGGTGCATGAAACAGAAATTACAAGCGTCTAGTCCGTCATTCATAATCCAGCCGTCGTCCATTAGAGAATATCCGCGTCCATAATCCAAAGACCTATTCCATTTCCATATAACAGTATTAGCACCAAATTCAAAAAGATAAAAGTATACATAAACATAGGCTTGTTTCCTGCAAGAGAGAAGCGGTCAACAGTTTTCAATGATGATAACTCATTTATTCATTCAGATAACCGCTGTGAGTTTGCGTTGCTCGAAAATATATCAGCGAATATTTTCGTATTTTGCACAGGGCCTCCAGATTGCTTTATTTTCCCTCGTGATGGAATACTTCACAACCAAGCAGCGAGGGGTCATGAACTGCATCCTGGAAATATTTTGGGGACTTGGAGCATTACTGCTTGCCTTGCTGGCGCTCTTGTTTCGGGACTGGCGTTGGATGCAGCTCTGCATTTCCCTCTCGACCTTACTGACTTTATTCATCGTCTGGTGAGAATGGTTATTCCAAAGAGGCCTGATCCTCTCCCTCCTCTAAAAAAGCTATCTACAAAAAGACAAAACTTCTAGACCTGGCACTTCGTGACTGTATAATATATCATACTGGGGTCAGTTTGAACCTAATTACAAACCCCTTCAAGCAGAGAATCATGGGTAATTCAAAATGGCGGCGATGAAGGTGTGATTGAAAAGATGGGTTTTCGTCATTTTTCTTCACATTTGTTGCCTTCTTACTCATACAAGATCCCAACATTATGTTGTTTCACACCAGATATTCATTTTTTAATTGATCATTTAGTTTCTGTGGAGAAAATATCAGTTATAAATATACAAAAAAACAGACTGAAACCTCCGCCCAAAATGCCTTTTTCGGATGGATTTTTTACATTTTCTAATAGAGCGTGACCCCAAGATATATGTTGTCAAGTTATCGCCCCATAACCTAAGGAATAAGGGAAGCTTATATGGGATGGGGCGAAGTTATGGTTGGCCATCCCTGCCAGAATTCGTCATTTAGAGGCTGCCTCTAAATAATATATACCATGGTATAAAATGCCAAGCCTGCCATAATTCGTATTTAGAGGCTGCCTCTAATTATTTTGTACCATGGTATAAAATGCCGAGCCTGCCATAATTTCTATTTAGAGGATGCCTCTAAATCGCCAAGCCTGCCACAATTCGTATTTAGAGGCTGCCTCTAATTATTTTGTACCATGGTATAAAATGCCGAGCCTGCCACAATTCGTATTTAGAGGCTGCCTCTAATTATTTTGTACCATGGTATAAAATCGCCAAGCCTGCCATAATTCCTATTTAGAGGATGCCTCTAATTCATTTTAGCCGTAAGTCGTAAATTTTCGCCTTCTTATTACTTCCACCAATGATATGCGCTTTCACAAATTTGGTGCCATATCTCTACGCTTGTTACAAGTTTACTCATTGGTCAAATTTAATATTCTTGATATGACATCGAGTTGTTTATGACTTACGGCTAAAATGAATTAGAGGCATCCTCTAAATAGGAATTATGGCAGGCTTGGCGATTTTATACCATGGTACAAAATAATTAGAGGCAGCCTCTAAATACGAATTATGGCAGGCTCGGCATTTTATACCATGGTACATCCTCTAAATACGAATTGTGGCAGGCTTGGCGATTTAGAGGCATCCTCTAAATAGGAATTATGGCAGGCTCGGCATTTTATACCATGGTACAAAATAATTAGAGGCAGCCTCTAAATACGAATTATGGCAGGCTTGGCATTTTATACCATGGTATATATTATTTAGAGGCAGCCTCTAAATGACGAATTCTGGCAGGGATGGCCAACCATACGAAGTAGCCCTCCATAGGCCTACGTCGGCCTCAAATCTATCAGGCCGGGTAGAGTTAGGCTTAACAAAAGATTGTTTTATCACATGTGTGATAACTGATAACTGTCCCCATCATCCATTAACCCAGATCCTCAGAGCCCTATCGTGGACACATGAGTCCCGAAAACAATGCTTACACAAGGATGATCTCAGCAGGGAGAGTCTTCCCACAGGGGTTAATGGGGGACTGCTAACACGAAATATACTCTTCTATCATTCAGGACGAGAAAATGTCCACCGCGCTACACGATTAAATAATAATAATAATAATAATAATAATAATAATATATATATTTTTTTACCTTCTTCAGGATGTACCCAGAATCTCTGCGTTGGCTCCTCGTGAATGGCGAATATGGACGAGCAGAGAAGCTGATACAGAAAATCTTGAGGTTTAATAATGGGCAAAAGAAAATCTCCACGGAAATGCAGTCCATGCTATCTGAACACCGAGAGAATCGCGAGAAACAACGACTTTACAATGTATGCCATCTCTTCCGGAGCCGATCCCTCATGATACGGAGTGTTATCCTCTGGTATATATGGTAAGTATACTTCCAATTATTACTTTAATAGCGAGATGGTTTTACGTAGTAATACGGGGAACAAGAAAGCAGCAAACATGTGAACAAGAAAGCAGCAAACATGTGAACAAGAAAAGAAAGTGAAAGAATCAAGGTACAGAAATTGACTTGCAAAATTTAATTCTATGAAGGCATCATAGAATAGCTAGAATATCTGCAAGATATATGGAAGAAGCAAATGTTATCGGTGAGGTAACCAAAAGATCGTACGATCTTTGACATTTATCGGCTTCGACTGGCAAAGTATATTCTCTTCATAAATCCGCAGAAATTTTTCTTCACGCTTTGCGGGCGTTGTTGTTGGCTGGGTGACCGAATCGCCGGTAATTATGGCAGTATATTGATGCGCCATTCATAACCTAGACAAATCACCTCATATAGTTAACTGTCGCGGTGAAAGGAGATCCCTGTAGTGTGCGATAGACGGTATGCTTTATGTCTCCAAGTTATTTTACATGGCAGTGTGACTAACGTCACAGGACCTACGAAGTAGGGTAGGCATTAGGACTCCGACACGCACTGAACTCTTGGAAATCCCCCGCCCCAAGTTGAAATCCTGCCTATATTAAGATGGGCACGGTCCAAGTCAGAATCAACAGTGATTTTCATCAACAATCACCAGAAATTTTCATCAAAAGTAGGTCAGCTCAGAACTTGCTGGTAACAGTCCCCTAATTCACCTTCATGCAAAAAAATCAAGGTTCTAATGTCAACGATTCTCCTTATTTTGCCGACGAAAGGATTCAGATGGACTCACTCACTCACTCACTCACTGACTACCGGACAATTTGCAGATGGTATCCTACTTCATCGGAATAAAACCTGTTCGTGAAATGTGTCCCAAAGAGAGAGAAAGAGCCGACCATTTCAATGCTTACGCGCGAAATTAGTGGTCTGCGTTCGAGCCAAGTACATTACATATCAGGGAGGATTACCTTCATGTTCTCAGGTCTGCATCACTTATCAGAGGTTATCTTTTCGAAGCGCTCTCTTGCAGAACATTCATCACTTACATACAAGATTGGATAGCCTTTCCGCCTTAACCTGTCGAAATTAGTGCATGAATATCATTTTTTTCTGAAATGGTAATGTGAATTCATGAGGTGAAATTTGCTTGATAAGCTCGGGACAAATGACTCTAGTCCTGTGGAATCGGTCCTTCAGGCACCCTCGCGCGCTGATACAGGGTGTGTAAACGGGACTGCTGGTCGCTAAATTACAAGCGTCTAGTCCATTCATAATCCAGCCGTCGTCCATTAGAGAATATCCGCGTCCATAATCCAAAGATCTATTCCATATTCCATATAACAGTATTAGCACCAAATTCAAAAAGACAATCATAGTATACATAAACATAGGCTTGTTTCCTGCAAGAGAGAAGCGGTCAACATTTTTCAGTGATGCCTAAATTCCTACACAAAGGTGATAATGTATCTTCCTGATCTTCAGCTTCAGGATTTTATTCTCAGACTACAAGAACCAGACATTGCGATGCAATATTTCTGTGGCATATTCTTCTCCACAATTTCTTTTTTTTTAGGTTCTGTGGATCTGTGGGTTATTTCGGACTGCTCTTCAGCACAGGATCCCTTCCAGGATTCAAATATACCACGTTCATGATAGGTGCAGGAATAGAGATTGTTATCTTCGTGTTAAACATCCCGATTATTTACTTGTGAGTACTGCATTATAGATACTTCACTAATCTGCTAGGATAGTCATGTTACGGAAGAGTAGAAGGAAGATGACAAAACATTAGAAAAATCTCTTTCATATGCTGAAGTTTGACCCCATATTCAATGATCAGGAAAAGAAAAACAAATCGAAATTATCTCCGTTACCGATTTACGGCTCACAATTTATTGCGACGAAAATATACGCCAACAAGTGATATTCCAAGCAGTGTATCAGGAAAAACTAATGGATACTATGTCACATTCTCAGGGGAAAAATTAAGAAATAATTCTTTGCTTTCTGTTGTAAAACACCTAAAATAGATCGCGTTGCAATAGGATGAGTGTAAGTTTGGGCACGACGGCTTACGGCCTGAGTGATCAAAAGTGAAGACTCATCCTATTATACCATACTGAGAACAGCACAATGTGGAGATATTTCCTGAAAAGAATATATTCTCGTGTATTTAAAACTGGATTAACATCACTACACCTGACAAAAATGCTTTGGCCCGCCAATTAATCCAAGCAAGCAACACCTGCAAGTCGCGTTACTGAAATCGACACCGGTTGGAGAGTCCACAGTATGGCAGCCACAGGGGCGTGCTAGAACGCCATTGACGATCAAAATGATACAAGCGTGACCCTTGGTTGTTGAATACATGTCAAATTCTCTCCTAATCCAATGATTGGATTGTGTACCTATCATACGTCCAAAAAGTTTTATTGACATAAGCAAATTGTACAAGAAGATACAGGCAGACGATAAATTTTGATATCCATTTCAATTCTATTACCCTTCTGGGCGAGTTCAACTGGACACGCGAAGAAAATTATGAATTCATATAATCCACACCGATCGGTTGTGAGGTAGCATCTAATGGAATTAGATGCCACCTGGGTTTCCTTCTTTATATGTAATAATGTTATTCGTTAAAACACATAGGATGTGGTAGAATATCGCTTTTCCTTCCCTTTGATATTTCCAAGAATTGACATAGATCAATGATATATAGGCCATATGAAAAAGTACACTATATGGATTACAATGGAGGAAGATTGTCGATCAAAGCTCGATAAAACAAAATGCTTCCGTGATTTACGAACCATCGAAAAGAATACCCAAGAAACTATAGGCTACATTTTATCATTTTACATACATTATTTGCGATATCTGTATTACTGCAGTAGTAGAGAAATGGTTTTGTTTTCAGTTTAGTTTTCCGCATTCAAATTTTGTTAAATTTATCATTTAAACCAGAATTTACATACTTCTTGTGATATATGAAATAACAATGGGTGACGGTATGCTCTCCTTTTTAAATAGTAGCTACATAACAGAGAAATGAAGCCTTTCTGGTGCTATGTCCAAGAGAGGGCGGGAGTGGGGAATGATGGTAGGGGGTGGGTACAGAGAATATTCTTCAAGGTACATCTTTGTAGAACGGGAATTCGGATGAGTGTACATCTATGAAGGGACGCCATTACTGCCACGGAGATCATCGAGAAGTTACGAATGAGCCGATTAACGGGGCTGAACTTGTTACTTGAAATTCGCCTAGGATATTGTTGCTAACACCCATATATATGGTGGCCGATAAGGGACATCGCTGCATTGTTTCAGGTATGTGATTTGGTAACACGAAGGCAGGATGCGAAGCGCGAAGTCCAAACACGAAGCCAGGATGCGAAGTGCGAAGGCAGGATGCGAAGCGCGAAGTCCAAACACGAAGGCAGGATGCGAAGCGCGAAGGCAGGATGCGAAACGCGAAGGCAGGATGCGAAGCGCGAAGTTCAAACACGAAGGCAGGATGCGAAGCGCGAAGGCAGGATGCGAAGCGCGAAGTCCAAACACGAAGGCAGGATGCGAAGCGCGAAGGCAGGATGCGAAGTGCGAAGTCCAAACACGAAGGCAGGATGCGAAGTGCGAAGGCAGGATGCGAAGCGCGAAGTACAATGCGAAGCGCGAAGTCAAAACAAGTGCCACTGCGCATGACCCGATGAAAGCGAGGCCAGGCCGCCATTTGAATTATTGTATTTACCAATGCCGAGATCAGAGTATAGTCGCCTTTCTCGTCGGGATGGTTTACATGAAGAATAAAGTCTGTATATGCTTAGATACACGAGTACAAGACCAGTCTTTCTTTATTACCGGAACCATTTCGTCACTCGATACAGTCAAAATCGCTGATTTTCTTGATTCAAAGTATAGTTCATTTATGCTCGATTTTATTGAAGACAGCGTCATCCGTCAATATTTTAACGTCGGATATATCGTCGGAAATTCTTCATATCAATCACGACATCTGCTATACAATAATAATATGGTCGGAAATTTTACATAAGATTGGAAAACATACAATAAATGTTTCACAGAAACCAAGCATAATAGTATTACATATCATACTGTATCACAGAAACTTAACATATTAAATACTGGTATATATAATTGTATCATAGGACCAGAATATGATTACAAAATATGGAGGACGACAAATGAAATTGGACGCAAAAATAAAACTAAACAGGAAAAAAATACAGGATCAATTTTTTTAAATCCCCAGCCTTGATAATAAATTTGACTAAATCAATCAGTTGTCGGTAACAAAATCTCTCAGCATTAAGAATACTGGAAAATTTATGGTGGTAACACGAAGGCAGGATGCGAAGCGCGAAGTCCAAACACGAAGGCAGGATGCGAAGCGCGAAGTCCAAACACGAAGTCAGGATGCGAAGTGCGAAGGCAGGATGCGAAGCGCGAAGTTCAAACACGAAGGCAGGATGCGAAGCGCGAAGGCAGGATGCGAAGCGCGAAGTCCAAACACGAAGGCAGGATGCGAAGCGCGAAGGCAGGATGCGAAGCGCGAAGTCGTGTTTGGACTTCGCGCTTCGCATCCTGCCTTCGCGCTTCGCATCCTGCTTTCGCACTTCGCATCCTGCCTTCGTGTTTGGACTTCGCGCTTCGCATCCTGCCTTCGCGCTTCGCATCCTGCCTTCGTGTTACCAAACCACATACCTAGCGATGTCCCTTATCGGCCACCATACATATATACTGCGTCATTGTACTAAACCAGAATGCTCCCTGGCGAAGCTAATTCGAAAAGCAGAAATGAGTATCAGAGCCAAGTGATTGTTGACAGTTTTTACCTCCGAAGTTTTCTCGTAATAAATATCCGCAAGATTCGCCCGTTGGAGCGACACAAGCAGCAATCCTCTACCGGACACAAGCAGCAATCCTCTACCGGACACAATCAACAATCCTCTACCGGACACAAGCAGCAATCCTCTACCGGACACAATCAACAATCCTCTACCGGACACAAGCAGCAATCCTTTATTATCGCAGCCCATTGAATCCGTTTTGTCAACTCTCTATGCCTTCATCTTGCTAATGCATTGTATTACTATTACAGCTTGGGGAGAAGACTACCTTTGGCAACATGCATTTTCATTGGCGGTGTAGCCTGTATTGCCTGTGGTATCATTCAAGGTATGAAATTTGCACAACAAATCTCAGGTTCCATAGCACGAATCTTCACTATTCTTCAGTAAATCTCGGGATATGAATAACGATTGGTCTAGGCGGCTGAAATAGTTAACATTGATAGGTTTTAATTTCATTTTGAAAATTTAATAACTCAGTATCCTATCACCGCTCCCCAAATGTCGATATGAGATCATATGTCCATATGTTGATATGGGATCATATGTCCATATGTCGATATGGGATCATATGTCCATATGTCCATATGGGATCATATGTCCATATGGGACCATATGTCCATATATCAGAATCCATTTCAAAAAGGGAAAATCCAAAATTCCCTTTTTTGGCTTATTTTCAGCAAATTGAAGTCAATTTAACTATATATTGCTGTTTGAATCCATCACCTTTTCCTACGAAGTAGGCTACAGATCGCAAATTGTCCGGTAATGAGTCAGTGAGTCCATACGAATCCTTTCGTCGGCAAAATAAAGAGAACCATTGACATTAGAACCTTTATTTTTGGCATGAACGTGCATTAGGGCATTGTTACCAGCAAGTTCTGAGCTGACCGAATTCTGATGAAAATTTGATTTTAATTATTTTTTTTTATTTATTGATAGCTCAGCGAGTGCACTGTCATGCCCATTGGGAACCCTTGGCTGTATGTTTCACTGTATATATAACACAGTACAAAACGTGATGGGATAATGAAATAGGAAATGCTAATTTTCCATCATTTGTTAGTGCATTTATCTACACTGCTATTACCAGGCAACTTGCCATTCTTAATACACACAATTCAGTATATTGTTATAGATATATGTAAACTGTGGCCTTTAACGTGTATCCTATTTCACATCCAAACATTTCATCACAGACTAAATCATGAAGGCTTCAAATTTAGGTCAAATTGCCACTGATGATGAAATATCCTACATCAACCAATTAAGTCAGCCTGAAGCAATAACCCAGCAGAACATAGAAGGATCTGGTATCATCCTTCAGATTAGCCTGTGAGCAACAATGATAAAATTTACTGAGGGTGAAACAAAGCTGTCCTGCAAGCCACCCAAGGAATTTATCAGCTTGTGTTGGGACAATTTGTTGGTATCATGTAAGTTGTTTAGTAGTTTACTCATTCAAATCTCCATACCATATTTTCTGTTATTCAACAGACAAATTTCTTTACTGGTTTTAATTGTTTAAGTTTTACTGGGTTTCAACTGCTACAGATAGTAACATAGTACTGATACTGTAGAAATGGGTAGTGTGAATTTAATTATTCCATGTTTAGTACAATTTGTTCACATGAATGGTGGAATGTCTGGACTCTCAAATGAAAGTGTGTTATACATGTATAGCTCAAACATGTTAGGTTTGAGGAACAAACATAGTTGCAATTAAGATATAACCAAAGAAATTTCATGACAATTATTGAATCTAAGTAGGCCCCTACCTAACAAAATTAGCTTAATAAAAAAGGCCTTCCTGACGTAAATTGTTTTCTTTTGAGAGAGAATGGTATTTTCTGGGTTAAGAATTTCCTGTATAAAGATAGGTTGTTCAAGGAGGCTTTGTTTTATCGCTTGTCGCTGTTGTGTGCATTAAGGGTATGGAAACATGATATATATGCCCTGATCTACAGCTGCATAAAACTCAACATCTGGCATTGACGGCATGTTTAAAGGGTCTTAATTTATTTTCTTTGGGTAGAATTTAACTAGATAAAGTAACTTTGATTGTACTTCTTGAATATTGACTATATATCACACTGGGATATAATTTAAACAAAAACATTACATATGTAATTATGTCTAAATTTTTCTTGTCATTTCAAATTTTGATTCCTTGATTAAGGGATACAGAATCACTGCCACGGAGTGTGTTGGTGTGTCACAGAATCACTGCCACAGAGTGTGTTGGTGTGTCACAGATTCACATCAGCACAGTAACTGGTAAACTATTCATTCAATCCCATCACTTTTAATCTTCAACAAAATATTCAATACTGTTTTAATCGAAAATTTCTGGTGATTTTTGATGAAAATCTCTGGTGATTCTGACTTGGGCTGCATGTGCCCATCTTAATATAGGCAGGATTTCAGGGGGGGGGGGGGGGGGAAGGAGGGGGAGGATTGCCAAAAGCTCAGTGCCTGTCCTAATGCCTACATTACTTCGTAGGTCCTGTGACGCATAGTCACACTGCCATGTTTTGAAAAATGGGGTTGAATAACTTGGTTTCTCTGAAATTGAGAGAGTAACGTTACTCCCACAGAGAATAATCACAATAATGGCCTCCATGATGAGTAATGATACTCCCCGTTTTCAAACCTTGAGCCACTGGTAAAACTGTTACGAGTAATGTTACTCTCACAAAGAGAATAACAATGATATTGCCTCTGCAAGATGAGTAGCGCTACTCTCATTTTTCTGATATATAAAACTTGTGCCACTTTTAAAAGTGTTGAGAGTAACGTTACTCTCAGGGCTTGATTTGGAAAGCCTACACGTCTTGCCTTCCTATTACCTTATCCTTTGTGAGATCTGATGCTTGTTAGAACAGCTGGGAGTAACGTTACTCTCTGAAAGAGTCCTTTCAGATAAATTGAAATAATAGTCTATCTGAACCTTCCAGTTTCAGCAAGTGCAATCTCACGGCCTCAATCACTACATAATTTTCCAATTCTGCCTTATCATATACATGCAGTATTCGTACCCAATAGTCAATATATCCTCCTCAATATTTTGATAATTTCGATGTTTCTAAAAAAGTCGTGTACAATCAACTCAGATAAGTGGTCTCTTTTGGAGTTTCAGGATCCTCTATATGAATACAATTCATAGTTATTATTCATACGAATTAGGCTACCATTTGCAAATTGTCCGGTAATGAGTGAGTGAGTGAGTGAGTCAGTCAGTCAGTCCATCCGAATCCTTTCGTCGGCAAAAGAAGGAGAACCACTGACATTAGAACCTTGACGTTTGGCATGAACGTGCATTAGGGCATTGTTACCAGCAAGTTTTGAGCTGACCGAATTCTGATGAAAATTTAATTTATTATAATTATTTTTTTTATTATTTATTGATGGCTCACCGAGTGCACAGTCGTACCCATCGGGAATCCTTGGCTGTATGTTTCACTGTGACTTTTGAATAAAGTCGTAAAATCACCCAAGGTAAGCGACTTTGTGCCCGGTCAAGACGGGTGACCTCGTGCTGTATTGCTGGGCGGATAAGTGTCCAGGGTAATAGGAACTGAGGGCGATAATAGTCGCTACGCTAATGACTCACTAGCGGTGACATCTGGGAAAGTTAACAGTACTCACTATCAATTAGAGACTGCTATATATATTCTCTCACGGTAGTACATAGGGCCCCCAAGTCATCTCTCGAGTACACAATTAAATCATATCAAACCCTACTTTGTAGGTCCTGTGACGTTAGTCACACTGCCATGTTAACCAGTATCTATTCAAATTCAAGGAGTGAGTGAGCGAATATATGATTTAATGTCGCTTTCAACACTATTTCAGGCATATCACGACGCTGGATTCTATTCAAATTTGTCTTTGCTGTGAACAATGTTTTTAAAGGCGAAATTCAGAGCTTTGGTAAAGAGTAGAATTGGCGAATTCTCTATTAATTCATATAATCTCTTAAATATACATGGCAGCGTGACTAACGTAAGAGAGTGTACCTTGACCTAAGACATGTTTCTGTCAATTTTGGGGTTTATAGGTCACCTAAGTAGGTCAAATTTTCATCAGAAGTATATCAGCTCAGAACCTGCTGGTAACAGTCCCTGATGCACATTCATGTCAAAAATCAAGGTTATAATGTCAACGGTTCGTAGGAATATGGTAGACGGTCGAGAGATGACTTCGGGGCCCTCTGTCCAGAAATACAGACGGTCGAGAGATGACTTGGGGGCCCTCTATCTAGAAATAACCTCAAATCCTCTCATAATTTCGTGGTTTATAGGTCACATAAGTAGGCTACGCCAGCTAAAAAATTGCTGGTAACAGACACCTAATGCACGTTCATGCCAAAAATCAAGGTTCCAATGTCTACGGTTCTTCTTATTTTGCCGACGAAAGGATTTGGATGGACCGACTCATTACCGGACAATCTGCAAAATTATGAAATCCTACTTCGCAGGAATAATCCTCAGTTATGCATCTGACAGTTATGCATAATATATCTATATATACATGTATATATTTTAATAGCGCATGTTTGTTAGAAAGCTCAACACAGCAATTGCGTTATTATTCATAGCGTACATGTATTATGGGCAGAGAGATGAAAAGTTATCAAGGAACATAATCTAGTTTATACAAATAGTATACACGGAATTGCATTAAGATTGAAGTTCACAACATATCAGTTTTCCATACCTGTTTTTTAGCCTTGGCTGAGACTATTGAACCCAGAAGGTTGAGAAGATTATTAGATTTACAGATCTGCCATGAGCCATTTAAGAAACACAACTTACTTCATGTTTGGACTGCTATACAGACCAGTATATTTAAACTTCACAGGCAGACTTATGATATAGGTCAAGTTGTTTGCTGACCACATCCTAGCTGCCTGTCCAGGGTGACCTAGCCAAACGCTGGTCAAATGAGTTTCACTCTCCCAGTGCGGGGTCAGCTGGCTTGGTTCATGTACACATATATTTGAAAATCAATGCAGTTAAGAATCCAGCACGCAGATTATTATTTTGAAAGGGAAGATACAATTGTACCCCGGAGATATGAAATCTGGATTCTGTGTGAAAAACAGTTTCAATCATAGTGAACAAACTAGCATGGAAGAGCGGCGGGGGTTAATTAGCTAAAAATTAAGTACGGTAACCACAATCAACCGAAATGAAGGTCTAAATTTAGAAACATGACACATAATCAAACTCTCTGAACCAATGCAAGTTTACATGTAGAACCACCATTCATTTGTGTGATGGGTAATAATAGTCATTACCATATGAGACACTGGCAATTGTTCCCTCTGCCCATACCTCATTTTGTGTGTCAACAATTCATTTTCTTTTCCAGACGATGACATATTAGGCGTCAAAAGCAGCAGCACTGACTAATATTACCTTAATTGACACTTGAGGGTTATAATTCCCATAGCCTTGCAGAAAATCATATATAAATGCTGCACGAGTGATATCAGCCTATTATACTCACAGTACGATGGAATGCCGAGGTACCGGTACATCCATCTCTTCATTCACTACTGGTTACTGTTAGTGGTGAATTTGAAAGTTGGTTCGATATGAAATCAGAATATAATACAGCAAAGCTAGTGGATACTGACTGTATCAAAGTGATTTTAAGAGCTGTCACCTTTCAAGATTCTACGTCATGTTACCCAAATTTCTTGAAAGTCTCTCTGAAAATTGAAAAGCCTGGCAAATTATTGTCCCGGGTGAAAAACACCGAGTTCGAGAAAATAAACAAGGAAGATAAGATAAGAAATTTGACGATGTTACACCGCAAACAAATTCAGCGTTCTAAGTCCCCCATAGATAGAGTTTTGCTCCTGATTTCTCCCATACTTGAATTATCTCCCTCAGTACTGGTCTAAACCAGGGGACACCCTAGTTCAAGTTCCAAGTTTCCTAAGTTCCCTAGTTCCAAGTTCCCAAGTTCCAAGTTCCAGCTCGGTAATTCCAAGCTCCAGTTCCCCCAAGCCCCACCTCCAAAGTTCAAAAGCTACAGTTCAAAAGTTCCCAGACCCAAGCTCCCAGATATGATACACATATGGTTGTTTAAGAGGCATAACACATATGCCATTGTCAATCTTAAAATGTTACTTATTAGGCCTATAATGTTACTGTCTAGCCTGTTCAACACATGTTTTGAATTGTTGTGGAGCTTACTGATTATAGATTACAGATTAAAATAAGCCGCATCTAACACCTACTGGAACCAATATTTTTTTTTGGGGGGGGGGGGATTAGAAGTTTGAAGATTAGAAGTTCTAATTAGAAGATTTTAAGGAAAACATCCTAGAGGATAGCACAGATCGCCCATGGAAAATAACTTTAAATGGAAGAAAGTCCTGTCCATCCTCTGTAAAGGAACTTAGATTACACACTTCCGTCTTATAATTTTACAATCGATCTGTTTCTTTTGTTGTGAAACTTCGCCGGGATAGCTAGGAGGTCACAGAAAGTGACCATCCTTCTCTCTCAAATTCAAATGCCCATCTTATTACAATTTTGGAGGTCGGAAGACCGTGAATACGCGTCAGGATAGCTGGGGGATCAGGGAAAATAAGTAAGGAGTAGAGGGGGAACATTACCATGGCTTTATGCAAAAATAGTTGGATGATTTGCTAAATATTCTGTTGAAACAGAACTTTTCGAGCTATGTGTGCACTAACAAATGTAGTATCGTGGTATGATTTGACTGGGGCTATTCGGTCAACACATCGGCAATAAGCCGATGATAACGCGACTAAACTTTCTTTTCCAAACATGACAATGCGACCGGTCATAAAATTTCTTTTATTCATCATATACCAGTCTTGTTCCCCTTATGATTCGGACTGTCGCATTGACCCCCTTGATCACTAGATACAGGTACCCTTTTTTTATCGAATTACCGCGATTCACTTGCACATCAGCAGCCAAAATTAGAGGTATGTATGAAAAGATGGCAATTAGTTTCATTTCAAAGATTTCTCAGTTAAGTAATTCATAAAATCGTCAGCATTGTTTCGAGTTTTTACCCCTCGGCCAAATTGCGTTGTCGTCATACATGTATACGTCCGTCCGTCAGTCCATCACACCTTTCTCGTTACCCAGATATCTTAAGAACGGCTTACCCTAAGCACACCAAATTTGCAGTGCACACCCATATGCTCGTGAACCAGAGCCCTATTGAATCTGGACCCGATTGGTTGGAAACTTTGGCGGGCATCTTTAATCTATGCGAAATCATTAATGATCTCTATCTCTGATACCGTTCAACTGCTCAATGTAAAATTTGGTATACATTATCGATGCATCAAGCGACTTGCGATGACTCGACAGATCTGGTTTCTCTGAATTTGTGAAAATCTTGGTGGCCATCTTTAATTTATGCAAAATCTTCAATGATGTAATGCACAGGATCGTAAATTTACTCTTCCGTGCTAAAAAAACTTCTAAATAATATAGCAAAAAGGAAACTAGGCCGGCTTGGCTTATTGTGGATGTCACTATAATATATATATTCATTTAAAATCTACAGATAATTTGTTATTGTAAGAGCATACTATGTAGTTATTTACGCCTTTATTTTTATATGTGTGTGTTTATTGACATTGTATGGTTCATTATTTTTCAATTCTTACGGGACGGACAGATTGTTATACCGTGGCAGGCCGGCTTATTTACATCGCTTACGTGCTTAATTTTATTATGTGTTTGTCAATTATTGTTAGCGATTTGATGTTAAAACGAGAGCTAATCCATACCTAAATAAACAAATTGCTTATGGATAACAACTTCTAGTTTATTCAGGACGACGTTTTCAATCTTGGAAAAAAATAATCCATACCTGTGGATAAGTTCTCTCAAATGAAAACAAAGTTTAAATTCCAAAGGAAGCTATTTGATGTTGAAACAATAACTAACTCGCCTGTGGAGAAGCCCAGTTTATTTCTTTTGGACACCCTGTTGCTGAACGCGCGACGTTAAACCTTAATTCTCTCACTCTCCCTCTTGGACACCCTCACATAAAAAAATGTTTGCTTCACACCTTTCGGTTAGTTTCAGTTACTCTTCCGGTGATCAATTTCAATTTATTGTATCAAAAAAAAAAAATAGAATGTATGTGCTCACATGGAGATACAAAAAGACACCAAATAATCAGGATAAGCTGATGCCAGAGTGAATTTCCTATATACGGGAATAAGTTGATTAAAAGTACATTGATTATTACAGTTCAGTTAATAGCTGTAAGACACAGACACATATGATGTAGGATTCAGGATTGGCTGTTCGATCACTCCGTGGGACTGATGCAAAATTTCAAGAGTGGCAGATTAAATCTTCGGTAGAGGAGACGATGGAAGCGGTGTGGGCCCAAACATCCAGGGAGATTTACAGTGCTTGTCTGCGGGAACGGTTTGTCGCTTGCACGAGGTCGCGGTCGTCCCTGTATAACTCACGCACTCCGGCAGACTGAGGGGTTGTCTATTTTCTCTTTCTGATAAAGATTTATTTGTCTTGATCTTGGAAATAGCTTCTTTCAGTATAGGGGGATATCCACACATTCTTGCCATCTCTGTTGTTGCACAGCTGTCGTCAGTCTAGTGAGCGAAATAAATGCGAGACCATTTCGTTGGCTTTCCCCACGTGTTTTGCACAAATTTCGTCGAATTTCTCCCCGATTTTTTCCCCGTTTGGCCACGAGTGCAACTTGAATCCATCTCCATTCGTGTTGCTACACCCTCCAACAACACACCGACGAGGTATGATGCCTCCAAAGTACGAGAATACAGTCGAAAAATCGAAAAATATTGGAGCAGATTTTACTTGTTTACGTATGCTAATGCTAATGCTATGGCGGACTGGTTCACTCTGTGACGTCATGGGTCAAAGGTCACCGCTTTGACAGGCTTGTGGTAGGAACGCGTTTAAATCGCCAAATTTACCGTTTTGAAGTTCGGAGATCGGGAGGAAAACTATATAGTCGATTTCTTATAGTATCAAGGTATATATTAACGTTTACATAGGTCCGGCGGTAACATTCCCCTTTAATGAATAATCATATCAGTCCCTCTGAGTTGCGAGAAGGATGGACGGCCATCTTTAATTTATGCGACATCATTAATGCTGTTTATCTCTGATACCGTTCAAATGCTCGAAGTAAAACTTGGTATACATCATCGATGCATCAAGAGACTTATGTAATGAATACTGCATGGTTTCTCTGATTGGATGGAAACCTTAGGGGTCATTTCTAAATGCAACATTTTTGATAATCAGTATATTTGTCACTTGCCAGCCTGGTGTTCCTGACACCTTGGTTCAAATTGAATAAATTATGAATGGCTGGCGCCCAGTGCCGATGGGTTTTCAGATGCGCAGCTTCGTATTTCTATTTGCCGACTTTTGAAAACTTGAATTGTTTTATACAGAGCCATGGACGTCCACCTATCGGTGGTTGCAACCGTTGATTATGGCTTTTTGTGAAACCGAACTGCATCAATAAAATTACATAATAGTTACATGTAATTACCGTTTGTGGCTGATGTGATGATTACAAACACGCCATGTAGTTCTGGCAGGCCTGAAGTTGACGTCCCTCCCCCACCCATTCCCAACACACACACACAATTGGAGCCCCTGCATTATCAGAATTACACACATTGACAATAAACTGATTATATTCCTTGAGCAGATTACCGTGTTTACACACCTTGTGGGCGACCTAGTGAGAATATGTACATAAGATAAGTCAAAGACTGTCAGGTATCTAAATCGTTGCACATGAAACAAAGTGGTAATCTAGAATATAGACACAACATAACTTTGGTTGCGTAATAGTGACGGATATATGACAGTGTAGGTGGGGAATCCCTGAGAAGTAGACTCTGGACAGGAATTATCTAAATCAAATAATGGAATTTGACTCATCAGAATGGACTGGAGATAAGGATGTAATAAAATTGCTTATAAACAGGATAAGGCTGATTTATGACTGAATCCAGTAGTTTGATATCCGTGAATCATCAAAAGGCTTCATTTTCTGAAATTACACTAGAACTGAACACAAGGGATGTTGCAGATGTATAAAGGGTATAACAAACGCTAACACGAGGAAACATAGGAGATGGATTCCGACTCCAAGTTTGTATGATTTAATTATCATTTCTGTATACCAGCATTGAGAGCTGAAAAATTTATATTCGAGTCATTTTAAGTTTTCAGGGGCAAATGCTCATGTCAACTTTCAATAAAAATTTATTGGCCAGCAGAGGTCTACATACAGAAAGGATATGCGACGTTTACAAAGAAATGTGTGTGAGGTTTAATAACTGTTTTAATCCATCTTATTTTTCTTCGAGTTTACATTGTGGACTGTCGGCATCAAATATTGCCAATTTCTATGCACACTTACCGTCGAACGGTAATGACCGGTACAAAAAAAAAGATCCGCCGATGCTAAAAATTTACCGAAACATATACAAATATTGTACAGAAATATTATTAGGAGAAATGCCCTGTATTACATGTACGAGAGGTTTAGTACTAGATGTTGAATAATACCGGTAGCGATCTTCCTAAAACCATGGAGCTTGTCATTTATTACCCCTCAAACCTTTTTATCTGGGAGTACTTGGGTCTGGGAGCTTTTGAACTGTAGCTTTTGGGGGAACTGGAGCTTGAAACTTCAAAAGGGGAGCTTGGGGGAACTGGAGCTTGGAACTACGGAGCTGGAACTTGTAACTTGGGAACTTGCTGAATTTGTTGCTATAATCTTGGAAGGCTGTATCCCTGTATGCATTTGATTGTTATGCTGGAACAGAGCGAAAGTTTCCCCTAGACCACACTGCATACATTGGAGTAATTTCTCTAATTATTCACGAAATACATGGCGAGGTGGTTTTAAAATCCAACAATACGTCTATGCCATAACATCCTGATTGCCAGGCTCTCTCAGTGTAAGCTTACACATAAATATATTAATTAGGAGACCCCCCCCCCCCCATGTCATTTCAGCCCTTTCATCAAGCGCGTTGTTCATCCAGGTTTTTCTCTTCACTAATTCGGCTTGCGTCGGAATACATCAAGATTTCACGAGGCTGGATGCACCGAGTTTTCCCGAGTTTTCAAAAAAGTTACCTTCACAGTAAACTAACTTAAAACGTTTTCTTCCAAATTTAGACGAGTTGTGCATTAATTTTGCATCAGTAGACTAAATTATAGACTTCTTAACTTAACTTACCATAAAAGATACGGGTTATAATCAGTGAATCACAGACCTGTGCTAATAGTTTCAAAATTACCAGCGGTGCTTATTCGGATTGGTTTGAGAGTAACCAAAATATGTTTGGTTGATTTTAACCATGCTCTTCCAAGTTAAATCATCATGTTTGTTCATGAATATATCATCCCTCTAAGTTCTGTATAAGGATTTTTAAGCTTAGCTGAAAGACTATTTATAGAGTACCAGCAGAGTAGACTAGAACTATATATCTCCAAATTGTACAGACCCAATACATTTCACACCAGCTATGCAGGTCAGCTGGTGCAGCCCTGTGGTGATTTACTTGACCTGGTCAAGATTGTTATCTAGGCCATCATAGAGATACAGGACCTGGTTAACATAAAACTTGAGCCATATCCTGACATGAGTCTGCCTTCAAACCTGTTAAACACTAAGACTGATGTTGGTCTGCATTTCAAGACAGCCCATGCTAAATGTAAATTGTCAAGTGACAATCATTTTGTTATTTAAGTATTTTTAATAATCGTCAGCTCTTGAAGTTTGTTTCCTGTGATATGTTAATTAATGTTAAGATATTTGAACTTTACGGAGGCTATTCCTACGAAGTAGGCTACAGATCGCAAATTGTCCGGTAATGAGTGAGTCCATCCGAATCCTTTCGTCGGCAAAATAAGGAGAACCGTTGACATTAGAACCTTGATTTTTGGCATGAACATGCATTAGGGCATTGTTACCAGCAAGTTCTGATCTGAAATAATTCTGATTAAAATTAGATTTATAATTAACACTTCAGTATATTGTTATATATATATAAGCTGTAGCCTGTAACGTGTATCCTGTTTCACATCCAAACATGTCATCATTTCCAAGAAAACTGTGGTCCGTTTTGCTTCAGCGTTTTATCGCATTTAATGAGTAGGCCTATCAGTTACTCTCCGGCTAAAAATGCCCTACTGCATATACCCTCAAAAATTCAGCGCTGTTTTCACAACGAAGCTGAGGTGGTTTAACGTTTATCATAAAGAAAATCACCGATCAACTGCCATAGAATATAATGTGAAACAAGGAAACCGGAATAGTACATTCATCAGATTGCCGATACCCAAAATGTGTTGTCTCATATATCTAGATAACAAGGTGATGTAGAGACGCTATTTATTCGTCTTTGTACCGGTTATGCTCAGGAGAATCACATAGAATCATTATTATCTTGTGCATAGAAGGAGTTGGTCTCGAGTTGAATTACCGTAAACTACATAAATGCTACCTTTCTATACTATAGTACTATATATAAAAATTTGGTGTATTGTTGGGAAAATAATGTGATTTAAAAAGTTGTTTTGATCCTGGACAAGGGCACTAAAAACCACTAAAGAGATGTAGATGTATTTTCACACGTAAAGCTTGAAATCTAGTGAGCCTATATTATTCAATCTGTTTCCTTTAAAAAAAAAATGTAAAATTAAATCGGTGATCGTTATTTATTTTGGAATGAAGGCGCATTAGGAGACTGTTACCAACAAGTTCTGAGCTGACCTATTTTGATGGAAATTTCTGGTGATTTTTGATGAAAATCAGTGGCGATTCTGACTTGGGCGGTGCCCATCTTAATATAGGCAGGATTTCAACTGGGGGTGGGGATTTCCAAGAGTTCAGTTCGCGTTCGAGTCCTAATGCCTACTGTACTTCGTAGGTCCTGTGACGTTAGTCACACTGCTCATGTATGACAACATTTCTGCCTAGAATATCATCAGGCATATAAATCCTATTAACAAGATAAACATTGACCATGTTGAAGATGGGGGGAGGTGACATGTGAATAGGTAGCAATATTCAGGTCTGCAAACTTGCATGCACGTTGTTTATATACAATTTAAAGTAAACTTAAGAGCCACTTTTGAGCTTCGTAGGTTTATATTGTTTTGACTAAATTGATTAGACAATAAATACAAGTATGTCATAATGATATTCAATTTCCTTTTAAATAGAGTATCTTGGTTGATAATTTGGAACACTGATGCTACAAATTTCACTTTTAAAACTCAGAAAATGTACATGTAATTTACCAGTAATAACCAGTTCTTATTACTACATGTTCTTAGATTAGTTTGTTAACTTGTATTTTGCCATACTCATATCCTGTATTGAGTCGTGCAATAAACAACTGAATTGAATTAAATGCCATATTGAAACTATAATAGTATCCAAGCTAGATCAAATAATGCAAACATTCAAAAATACAATTCATATATAATTCGATTTCTATTTTGAAACTATGTGATTCTTATTTAGACATGTATATCACAAACTAGCAAAATTTGTTCAATTTAAAGATTATAATTTCCGACAATCAAGTTGACTTTGAATGTTGTCCACATAACCAGTGTATGATATGAGAAAAGAAAGAAAGGAAAAATAAATGGCAATAAATATGTCAATCAACAGTTTATGATAAAAGTGTCAACCTGCAAAGGCAATGATTTTGCTCAGTTCTCACTTAGGCATACTTCGATCTAGCGTAGCCCTCTATTCCAAATGACTGAGCAATACTGTCCTACATGATTGACTTAAATTCGATTTTTCAAATTATACAGCTTGGTTGAAGTTTTGAGAAGGATCACACAAACACTGTGGAAGCCCGCTGAAAACTTTAAACATTAAATTCAATTGAAATGCTATCCTGATGTTTGAAGTCCCCCAATAATTTAAGCAGAAAACACAACACTATACTATAGTTTCAATGGGTTTCGGAGAAAATGAAAAATGTTATACCATAATCCTGCTATACGAATGCACTAGAACACTGTTTTTTGCGACCATTTTCTGTGAGGGTCATCGGCATAAATCGTATGAACTTCTTAAAAAAAAAGAACTGTTGAAAGAGTCTTGATTCTAATCTTGTAAAATGGACAGGCCCATGCAATCGATCCAAAACATGAGTCGGGTCGAACATTTTTGACTTTTTTGACAATATACTGTCAAAATGCACCAGAAAGCACAATTTTACAACTAGATTAAAAAAAAAATACCCTGAACACAATAGGAAAATGAAAGTGATTTCCGCTGGAGTATCTTCACATATATCACTCAGTCAAATTTCTTTGATGACAAAATATTCCATCAAAATGCACCAGAACATACCATTTATTAAATTAAAGTAAAAAAAAAAAAAAATCCCAGGCGGGACCATATACCTAGAAAGTATAAGTTCCACTTCGAATTGCAAGCGTCTAGTCCGTCATTCATAATCCAGCCGTCGTACATTAGAGAATATCCGCGTCCATAATCCAAAGACCTATTCCATATTCCATATAACACTATTAGCACCAAATTCAAAAAGACAATCATAATATACATAAACATAGGCTTGTTTCCTGCAAGAGAGAAGCGGTCAACAGTTTTCAATGATGCCGGCAGGACATCACGATGTTCCAAAAATATCAAATCCGTATCGCTGATCAATATTTTTAATCCATAATATTCGTTGTAAAGTCGTCATCTAAAGAATGATGTATCTTTAGTCACGCTTTGATTGTGACTGTTCATATGAGTACCATGAGGATCTTGAAGTACATGGGTTCATATGGCCCCTAGTCCCGGGTTAAGCGGAATTAGAGACAAGTTACTAAACGTAGCGCCAGAGGTCTTGCACGCTACATTCGTATTTTGCTATCAGCATGCGATATGTATCGCCAAATTTGAGAAACTTTGAGTGGAGGCGCTTGGTGGAATAGCCCTGTTTTATAAGTTTCTGCAACAATGTTTTGTGACGTTGATTAAAATCATCATTTTTCGGTGTTAAAATACATGTCTCGAGAGTCGGAAATATGCTGTCAAAATGCGCCATTTCATGTTCAGATTTTCAACAACTTCCGCGAACCTCAAATCAGAATCAAAATTACAAGCTATAACGGAGTGGTGATTTGCCTAAAATCCGCAGATCTGGGGCCTAGGCGGCCGCTGGATCCTCACATTAAATGCTGCAATAGTAGCCCCCAATCAAAGAGTTTGCCAAAAGAGCTTTACCGGTATGCATTGTGCATTTGTGAAGTTATCATTGAAAGTCGTTTCCTTATGGTTGGAAATATAGTCCAGTGGGTTAACGTGCACGAATCGAATCGAATTGTCATGGATCTAGGTACAAATCCTCCCCCAAAATTTACAAAGAAAAACAATAATGTGGCTGTTTGTATTGACGGCAATTGGCCTTGCTACCAATCGACAGTAAGGGAATACATGGCTGCAATCACCACCAAATGACTGCAGATTTTTCGGATGACATAAAATTGGTTAATAATCTACGCATGTGAGGTTATTCCTTGACTCAAAGAACGTATGACCATAGTGATAACATCATCTCATGCCGAGATTTATATAAACTCTTTATCTCAATATACAGCATTATATGTCATGGATACATATATGTACAAATGTATATGCTTATCAATAGATTTGAAAGGCGAAGTCAAACTCGAAGGCGACACTTCTTTTGAATCAATAATTTCACACTTTTAGGCTTTCGAATCTCTCTGGCCCTGACATTCTGCCCCATGCTCGGAATCCATACAAAGTTGTCTAAGATTTTTAGGGCGTACCCGTATTGTTTTGCCCCCCCCCCCCCCTTCCAGTTTAACATTCTTCTCACCCTAGGACTGGAGGATGAAAATATATTTTATGACAACATTTCTGCCTAGAATATCATCAGGCATATAAATCCTATTAACAAGATAAACATTGACCATGTTGAAGATGGGGGGAGGTGACATGTGAATAGGTAGCAATATTCAGGTCTGCAAACTTGCATGCACGTTGTTTATATACAATTTAAAGTAAACTTAAGAGCCACTTTTGAGCTTCGTAGGTTTATATTGCTTTGACTAAATTGATTAGACAATAAATACAAGTATGTCATAAGGATATTCAATTTCCTTTTAAATAGAGTATCTTGGTTGATAATTTGGAACACTGATGCTACAAATTTCACTTTTAAAACTCAGAAAATGTACATGTAATTTACCAGTAATAACCAGTTCTTATTACTACATGTTCTTAGATTAGTTTGTTAACTTGTATTTTGCCATACTCATATCCTGTATTGAGTCGTGCAATAAACAACTGAATTGAATTAAATGCCATATTGAAACTATAATAGTATCCAAGCTAGATCAAATAATGCAAACATTCAAAAATACAATTCATATATAATTCGATTTCTATTTTGAAACTATGTGATTCTTATTTAGACATGTATATGACAAACTAGCAAAATTTATGTTCAATTTAAAGATTATAATTTCCGACAATCAAGTTGACTTTGAATGTTGTCCACATAACCAGTGTATGATATGAGAAAAGAAAGAAAGGAAAAATAAATGGCAATAAATATGTCAATCAACAGTTTATGATAAAAGTGTCAACCTGCAAAGGCAATGATTTTGTTCAGTTCTCACTTAGGCATACTTCGATCTAGCGTAGCCCTCTATTCCAAATGACTGAGCAATACTGTCCTACATGATTGACTTAAATTCGATTTTTCAAATTATACAGCTTGGTAGAAGTTTTGAGAAGGATCACACAAACACTGTGGAAGCCCGCTGAAAACTTTAAACATTAAATTCAATTGAAATGCTATCCTGATGTTTGAAGTCCCCCAATAATTTAAGCAGAAAACACAACACTATACTATAGTTTCAATGGGTTTCGGAGAAATGAAAAATGTTATACCATAATCCTGCTATACGAATGCACTAGAACACTGCTTTTTGCGACCATTTTCTGTGAGGGTCGTCGGCATAAATCGTATGAACTTCTTTAAAAAAAAGGACTGTTGAAAGAGTCTTGATTCTAATCTTGTAAAATGGACAGGCCCATGCAATCGATCCAAAACATGAGAGTCGGGTCGAACATTTTTGACTTTTTTGACAATATACTGTCAAAATGCACCAGAAAGCACAATTTTACAACTAGATTAAAAAAAAAATACCCTGAACACAATAGGAAAATGAAAGTGATTTCCGCTGGAGTATCTTCACATATATCACTCAGTCAAATTTCTTTGATGACAAAATATTCCATCAAAATGCACCAGAACATACCATTTATTAAATTAAAGTAAAAAAAAAAAAATCCCAGGCGGGACCATATACCTAGAAAGTATAAGTTCCACTTCGAATTACAAGCGTCTAGTCCGTCATTCATAATCCAGCCGTCGTCCATTAGAGAATATCCGCGTCCATAATCCAAAGACCTATTCCATATTCCATATAACAGTATTAGCACCAAATTCAAAAAGACAATCATAATATACATAAACATAGGCTTGTTTCCTGCAAGAGAGAAGCGGTCAACAGTTTTCAATGATGCCGGCAGGACATCACGATGTTCCAAAAATATCAAATCCGTATCGCTGATCAATATTTTTAATCCATAATATTCGTTGTAAAGTCGTCATCTAAAGAATGATGTATCTTAGTCACGCTTTGATTGTGACTGTTCATATGAGTACCATGAGGATCTTGAAGTACATGGGTTCATATGGCCCCTAGTCCCGGGTTAAGCGGAATTAGAGACAAGTTACTAAACGTAGCGCCAGAGGTCTTGCACGCTACATTCGTATTTTGCTATCAGCATGCGATATGTATCGCCAAATTTGAGAAACTTTGAGTGGAGGCGCTTGGTGGAATAGCCCTGTTTTATAAGTTTCTGCAACAATGTTTTGTGACGTTGATTAAAATCATCATTTTTCGGTGTTAAAATACATGTCTCGAGAGTCGGAAATATGCTGTCAAAATGCGCCATTTCATGTTCAGATTTTCAACAACTTCCGCGAACCTCAAAATTACAAGCTATAACGGAGTGGTGATTTGCCTAAAATCCGCAGATCTGGGGCCTAGGCGGCCGCTGGATCCTCACATTAAATGCTGCAATAGTAGCCCCCAATCAAAGAGTTTGCCAAAAGAGCTTTACCGGTATGCATTGTGCATTTGTGAAGTTATCATTGAAAGTCGTTTCCTTATGGTTGGAAATGTAGTCCAGTGGGTTAACGTGCACGAATCGAATCGAATTGTCATGGATCTAGGTACAAATCCTCCCCCAAAATTTACAAAGAAAAACAATAATGTGGCTGTTTGTATTGACGGCAATTGGCCTTGCTACCAATCGACAGTAAGGGAATACATGGCTGCAATCACCACCAAATGACTGCAGATTTTTCGGATGACATAAAATTGGCTAATAATCTACGCATGTGAGGTTATTCCTTGACTCAAAGAACGTATGACCATAGTGATAACATCATCTCATGCCGAGATTTATAGCAAACTCTTTATCTCAATATACAGCATTATATGTCATGGATACATATATGTACAAATGTATATGCTTATCAATAGATTTGAAAGGCGAAGTCAAACTCGAAGGCGACACTTCTTTTGAATCAATAATTTAACACTTTTAGGCTTTCGAATCTCTCTGACCCTGACATTCTGCCCCATGCTCGGAATCCATACAAAATTGTCTAAGATTTTTAGGCCCCCCCCCCCCTTCCAGTTTAACATTCTTCTCACCCTAGGACTGGAGGATGAAAATATATTTTGTAGTCAGAAAATCTTTAAAAAAACCAAGATGGCTGCCAATATGTCACATAATCTAAAACTGCACTGTTTTGACGATTTTTGTCTGATTTAGTTACGCATATTTTCAGCAAAAACATATATTGTAATATAAAATAACTATTATAAAGATCAAATTAGACATTTTTTCAGTCAGACCCTCATAGCCATCATTATTAATTTACCCATGATCCTCTGTACGGAGACTTATGTAAGTAGGTTCCAAATTATTCCTGCATGATTAGTGGTAACGTCACGGAGTGTCAGCTTTCTTCTTAAGTGACAGCCAATGAATCTACAACAAAAACAAGAGCCCAAGGGGCTTCAATATACGCCCGTATATCTGGAATTACACTGGTCTGAATTTCTAGATTGTTAATGGCCTTCATCCGAATTGGTAGCTAGCAATCCAGAGAAAGGTCTACGATTGTATGCTTCTGAGAATGTTACATACATCACATCTTATATTGAATGATAAACTAAAATGGGCTGAACTCTTGGTAACTAGGTGACCTTGAAACAAGAGTCGAGAGCTCACATATCCCACACTGAAATCGACAATAGTCAAACACAAGAAAATAGTAGTTTTCTTTCAAACGGATTCCCTTCAGGCGAGAAAATTTTCCATGAAGGTAGAAGGATGTGAAGAAAGTGATGAAGTAAACCTTTGTTCTTGAGTTAATAAACAGGTCTAAAGTTCATAAAGGACCCCTCTCCCCATTAAATTAGTAAATGTATGGTTTTATTTCACAAGTATTTAAGTAAATGTAGCCATTTCTTACATGTATCAAACATGAGAGACAACTCCACAGGACAAATGCCATATACATGTAGGGGAGACAAGTCTGAATATTCCAACCTAACACATATAGGCAGCTAAACTTGACTTTTGACAAATTGATCTCTCTTTGTAATGCGAGTAAGCTATACCCAAAGTTTGTTATCAATCCATACCTTGAAACTAGAGATATCGCATGGACAACTAATGTTAATGGGTGAATGGACAGAATGCAACATCGCATTACATGATCTCGTCTTCGACAGGTATATGAAAATGTGACTTTTAATGTTTTCTTGAGTTTGGGGTCACAGAGACCTTGATCTTTGACCCACATTTTGATTTGTAACACATCATGTCCCTCTAATGTATCTACTGGCACAAAAAAGGTTATTTTTAATAATTTCAAATTTTTGGGTCACAGTGACCTTGACCTTTAATCTTGACCTACATTTTGGTATACGACACATTGTCTTCCCTCAATATCTCAATCATCTTCACAAGTCCAGGTAAATCATAAATCCTTGCATGGAGAGGGTTTACCTTGACATTTTTGGTCTTTCGAGTGAGTTCTTGAGTCGACGCCTCCATTATACAATCTTGTAAATTTCATCCACCGCGCTTGTCTTGAATAAGCATGTCGGTATCCCAAGCTTGCGGTTTTTGCTTTGACTTCTGATGTTGATTTCAACTTGACATCAAAGCAGTTGAGTCCGCAATGAAATTCAATCCTGTCATATCTCATACATAGCAGCGGATTGGCCTAATCAACTGGCTTAGCGCGTTCACTGATTGGGTTGATTTAGAGGAAACCTCTTTATCTATTTATATCCAGAACTCATATGGGTAACTTACCAAGCCAGTTTATCGATCCTAACAGATCGATCGATACACTGCCTCGTGAGGATGTGTATCAATGGACACAAAAAATCATAATTTTGAACAATTTCATGATTTTTGGGGTCACAGTGACCTTGACCTTCGGCCTTGACCTACATTTTGGTATGTGACACATCGTGCCCCCATCATGTATCTACTGACACAAAAAAAGTTATTTTTAATAATTTCCTGATTTTGGGGTCAGTGACCTTTGACCTTCGACCTTGACCTATATTTTGGTATGCGACACCTCGTTTCCCCCTATTGAATCCACTCACAAAAGATTAGAAATTTTTAATGATTTCCTGATTTTTCCGTGACACTGACCTTTGACCTCTGACCTCGACCTACATTTTGTGTGCAACACATCGTTCCCCCCTAGGGCATCCACTTACCAAAAATTAGAACTGTAGATAGAAAACTGTCAATGATCATTGATTTCCTGATTTTAGGCAACAGTGACCTTTGACCTTGACCTCCATTTTGGTATGCGACACATCGTCTCCACCTAGCGTATCCACTCACAAAAAATTGCAACTGTGGATAGAAAACGTTCACAGATATAGACCGGACACGAACACTTCGGTGATTTCCTGTTTTTAGGCCCGTGACCTTTGACCTGTGACCTCAACCTTCATTTTGGTACGCGACACATCGTCTCCCCATAGGGTATCCACTCACCAAAAATTGGAACTGTAAATAGAAAACTGTTCCAGATATAGACCGGACACGGGGGACGGACAGACGGACGGACAGACGGACGGAAACCGCCATCACATAATACGTCCGCCTTTTTGGCGGGCGTATAATTATTGGTTCACCATCTTCGTGTTACGTTGCGACACAAGCCGAATTAATAAGGAGAAAAACTTGGAAGTACAGCGACATGGGGGTGTCTCCTAATTAAGTATATTTTTGTGTAAACTTACACCGGGAGAGCCTGGCAATCTGGATGTTATGGCATAGACATATTTTTGAATTTTTAAACCACCTCACCATGTATTTCATTAATAATTTCGATAAATTACCCCCAATGTATGCAGCATGGAAACTTTCGCTCAGTTCTAGCGTAACAATCAAATGAATACTGGGACTGAACCATCCAAGATTATAGCAACTGTCAATGCATACTGGAATAGATTATTGAATTGCGTGGTTAGTTGTGCAATCAAGTTTAAATTTCGCATCAAACTCATCTTGCTGTAGCAAGATTATCATTGTACCCCAACTTCAGTAATTTGTCTGGTTTAGAGTTGAACTCTTAAACTTAGAAGACACAGAGTGTTACCTTAGTCAAACGGAAGAGGACCTACTTCGAAGAGGACCTACTTCGTGGGTATACATGTAGTGTCCAACAGTATTTGGAGACATTTAGGTCATTGGTCAAGTTTTGAATCTGATATCCTGCGGTAAATCACAGTAGAGTGACAAGTCTAACCAGGTCAAATGTCTGTAAGGTTCAACAGCCAGAGGGAGCCTTCAGCCTGGACAAGTTTTCATCAACACATTTACATGCAGACTTTTAAAATAAATTGAGTATTAAGCCCTAAATGTATACAGCTGTAGTAATCATAAAATGGAACAATTGGTTCCCAGTTTTTACTTTTAACTCTTATCTCAAGTAACTAGACCTATTCACTCTTTATTTAGTGGACTTGATCATTTCAAATACCTGGAATGATTATAAGTCGAAAAAGAAACTTGCCAAATAAATATCAGAAGGCCTAATATTAATTGTATCTCGACTTCTTTTGTGACAAAAATGGAGCGTTAACTTCATCTTCATTAACAAACCAATCATCAGCTAAATCATGAACCTGCCTAACTTTCTCTGGTACGCATTCAAGTAGTGATAGAAACAAAAATATCATTGATTGTCCGTCACTGGTGAGATATGAGAATAGGAAATCGCTAGACATATTTAGATCATACATACTGCTGGAGAACTATGATTATCGTCTTCTAAACCACGTGAACTAGTTAATACCAATTTGAAAGTGTCAAAACTACCGGTACTGAGGGGGCTAATTTAAGTATGGGAGAAAACAGCATCAGTCTACATGTAGGTGAAATTATCTATGTATGCCGGGTGATTTTGAGCGCTGAATTTGCTTGCGGTTTTATCGTCTTCCTGGCTTATTTTTTTGAACCCAATGTTTTTCTCCTGAGACAATAATTTGCCAGGCTTTCGATTTTTTCAATTTTCAGAAAGACTTTCGAGAAATTCGGGTAAGATGACGTAGAATCTTGAAAGGTGACAGCTCTTAAAATATCTTAATGTTGAACGATATCGCTAGAATACAGTATCCTATGGTGTTCTATTTGGGCCAAGTTTGCGTCACGTGGCGACTTTTAGAAACTCGCCACTCGCCACGCGCCGTGGACCTCTCCGGCGCGCGGCGACTGTCGACTTTTTGCTATCTTTTAACCTGCAAAAACTCGCCAGTCGCCACCCGCCGTAAAACACAGCGAGTTTCGCTCTATCTTTTAACCTGGAAAAACTCACCGCGCGCCACTCGCCGGATGAACCACGGCGCACGGCGACTGGCGACTTTTGACTGTAGTGAAACTCGCCACTCGCCACGCGCCGTGAACCTCTCCGGCGCGCGGCGACTGGCGACTTTTTGCTATCTCTTAACCTGCAAAAACTCGCCAGTCGCCACCCGCCGTAAAACACGGCGAGTTTCGCTCTATCTCTTAACCTGGAAAAACTCGCCGCGCGCACTCGCCGGATGAACCACGGCGCACGGCGACTGGCGACTTTTGACTTCTGGAATTCTCAGGACTTTTTCTCAAGTGCGCATGCCCGGGGAGCATCAATTATCGGAATATTTTGTTCGAAACATGCTGTCATTTAATTTAATTTTAAATCTCTTCCTCGTGCATAAATAGACATAATTTCTAATGAATGAACTCTCCAGCTACATCTGATGCTATGTGACTAATTTTGAAGATGTAAGCTATCTGTAATAATTAATATAGTTGTTTTTTGAAACAAGTTTCTTTTTAATGCAATACGCATATAGGGCAATCTAATTTTGTCAAATGTGCAATTATTTCTTTATTAAAATACTCGTTATGCGTTTCTGTGCAGAACTTGCATACTCTCGTTATTATCTGCTGGTATATTTTAAAAAGTTGACACCAAGACAACATTTTCAATCGTTTTTTCAATCTTTTTTTTATATAAGTGCCTATATATATTTATAAAACAGCATATCGTTTTCAATTCAGAATGAATCGCTTTGAAATTGTTCTTTATTTAAGATACAATAAAGCACTCGACGCGGGAATTTTGTTTTACAAGATAAAAGCAACGTCAACTAATATGCTGTATGAAATATTAAGAAAGCGAATAGAGCGTCATCGTCATATTGATTAAAAAAGTAAGAAAAATGCTAACATTTTCTCTGGATGATTGAATTTCTCTCTTCGTAAGTTTTATGTGAAAAACGAGCGATATATTTGTATAAGATATCCTTTATTGCTGTTTTAATCCATAGAGCGGCTCTTTGTTGGGTTGATATTTCCTGTATCACAAACCCTACAAACTATCAAGACCCTATTTTTAAAGATGAAAAGACGTATTTCTTTCAACAGTTTCCATATTTTTTTACTTCCTCAAATTCGATGAGATCGCGACTGTTATTTATGATATTGCAACTGCATAATTGATGCTCCTCGGGCATGCGCACTTGAGAAAAAGTCCTGAGAATTCCAGAAGTCAAAAGTCGCCAGTCGCCGCGCGCCGTGGTTTATCCGGCGAGTGGCGCGCGGCGAGTTTTTCCAGGTTAAGAGATAGAGCGAAACTCGCCGTCTTTTACGGCGCGTGGCGACTGGCGAGTTTTTGCAGGTTAAGAGATAGCAGAAAGTCGCCAGTCGCCGCGCGCCGGAGATGTCCACGGCGCGTGGCGAGTGGCGAGTTTCACTACAGTCAAAAGTCGCCAGTCGCCGCGCGCCGTGGTTTGTCCGGCGAGTGGCGCGCGGCGAGTTTTTCCAGGTTAAGAGATAGAGCGAAACTCGCCGTGTTTTACGGCGGGTGGCGACTGGCGAGTTTTTGCAGGTTAAGAGACAACCTCCCCACAGCGCATGCTCCATTTCGCAGGCTCCAATAACATCCCTGCCTCCAATAGCGGAAGTTGACCTTTACTACGTTGCTATGACGTATAGGGGAAACCAACCAACGCACGGTTCAGTTTGAATCCGACCAAACAACTCCTTTAGTGTTGCACATGAGCGAACTACTTTTCATATGCTCTGTCCAGATAACAGGGAAAAATTATCTCCAGATAATTCTTTTTAACGCTAGGTCAACGGAGGTATTATGCAGACTTGAAAAGTAATCAAAATTTTCGTTAAACATCTATTTTACTATATATGATGTCACTGCCGGCGATGTGCGCGAAGGCCCCGAATCCGGTCCAAAAATCTGACTGGTGGCTGGGGTGTTATTAGACCCCCAGCGAGGTGGTTGGTTAAGAGATAGCTATGATGGCCGAGAAGGGCCATCGCGTGTTTGGCATTAGAACATGAAATCCAAAAGGCGAAGATGCGAAGTTACGATGCGATGCGCGAAGGTACGATGCGAAGATGCGAAGATACGATGCGAAGCGCGAAGTTACGATGCGAAGATGCGATGATGGAAAAAGGCGAAGATGCGAAGTTACGATGCGATGCGCGAAGTTACGATGCGAAGATGCGATGATGGAAAAAGGCGAAGATGCGAAGATGCGAAGATGCGAAGTTACGATGCGATGCGCGAAGGTACGATGCGAAGATGCGAAGTTACGATGCGAAGATGCGAAGATACGATGCGAAGATGCGAAGATGCGAAGCGCGAAGACGCGAAGTTACGATGCGAAGATGCGAAGCGCGAAGATGCGAAGTTACGATGCGAAGATGCGAAGATGCGAAGCGCGAAGATGCGAAGTTACGATGCGAAGATGCGAAGCGCGAAGATGCGAAGATACGATGCGAAGATGCGAAGCGCGAAGATGCGAAGCGCGAAGATGCGAAGTTACGATGCGAAGATGCGAAGCGCGAAGATGCGAAGTTACGATGCGAAGATGCGAAGATGCGAAGCGCGAAGATGCGAAGTTACGATGCGAAGATGCGAAGCGCGAAGATGCGAAGTTACGATGCGAAGATGCGAAGATGCGAAGCGCGAAGATGCGAAGTTACGATGCGAAGATGCGAAGCGCGAAGATGCGAAGATACGATGCGAAGATGCGAAGCGCGAAGATGCGAAGATACGATGCGAAGATGCGAAGAAGCGAAGCGCGAAGATGCGAAGATGCGAAGATGCGAAGATACGATGCGAAGCGCGAAGATGCGAAGTTACGATGCGAAGATGCGAAGATGCGAAGTTACGATGCGAAGATGCGAAGCGCGAAGATGCGAAGATACGATGCGAAGATGCGAAGAAGCGAAGCGCGAAGATGCGAAGTTACGATGCGAAGATGCGAAGCGCGAAGATGCGAAGTTACGATGCGAAGATGCGAAGCGCGAAGATGCGAAGATACGATG
>JAVTVY010001123.1:0-33262 GCA_036873755.1 Hanleya hanleyi
GAGCATGTCCCCATCCCCAGGGCGCCGAGCCACACCCTCTATCTCCCAAACTAGCCCTCGCCCGACCCTCATATATTGTGTTTGAGCATATATATCTCCAATATATCTTGGCAGAAGCTGAAATTTGTGTGTTGTCTGCAATATTGGGATAATTGCAGCCCCAAAAGGTTTCAATTTATCAGGCACAGACCCATGTTTTTGTATTTGGTAAGTGGGTCCCTTGTCTATAGATCTTGCTTGGAATTGTTTTTCATGCCAATCTGCCTCTGGGTGGCGCCACCTGGGGCCAAGTTAAAATTGCATCTCCAGACAATAACTTTTGAAAACCTTTTAGGATTCTTTCCAAATTTGATGTGCAGTACCTTGCCTCAAGATCTGGCTTCAGAATGTTTTTTCATGTTGATTCGTGTATAGGGGGACCACCTGAAAGCCAAGTTAAATGTTTCCAGACAATAAATTTTGACAACCTGAACCGATTCATTCCAAATTTGGTGTGTAGGTACCTCGCCTCAATTTCTTGTTTGGCATTGTTTTTCATGCCGATCCACATATAGGTGGCGCCACCCTGGGGCAAATTTAAAATTATGTTTCCGGACAATAACTTTTTAAAACTTGAATGAATTCTTTCCAAGTTTGGTATACATGTACCTTACCTGAAGGTTTCGCTTGGGATTGTTTTTCTTGTCGATCTGCTCATAGGTGGCGCCACCTGTAGGCCAAGTTAACATTTTCTATTTCCATTGTCAAGGGATCTTGCCTCAAGATCTCGGTTAGGATTATTTTTTATGCCTATCTGCCTATACATGGCGCTACCTGTGGGTCAAGATAAAATTGCATTTCCGGACAGTAACTGCTGGACCTGAATGGATTCTTTTAAATTTGGTATGTGTGTACCTTCCCTCAAGGCATCTATCTTATGGGGCAATGTTAATGATGTTTTTCCTAAGTTGTACGTTTTTACTTTCTTCACAAATAATAAATGTTTCCTTTACTAAAGATGCAAAAGGGATGCCTCCTCGATCCTATTCGATCGACTGTATCTAGTTTCTTCAATATTTGGCATATGCATTCCTTGTGACAAGATGTTGACTGGTATTGCATTTTGCCACTAGGGTTCTTTCCATTCATTTGTGCTGCAAGCAATAACTTTGAAACGCTTTGAAATGTCGCTCGAAATTTGGTTTCCAGGCAATAACTTGAGAACTGCTCATCGAATTTTTCCCAAATTATGCATGCATATACATTGTACCTTGCCATGATATGTTACTTGGGATTGCGTTATCCACTTCTGCTTAGAAGGTGACGCCACCTGATGACAAAATCTGAAATTTGTTTTTTTTGCCAATAACTTGAGAACTGCATGCTCATCGGATTCTTCTCAAATTTAGCATGCATGCACCATGCCAGTAGATGTTGCATGGGATTGCTTTTCACTCACTTGCACTTACAGGTGGCGCCACCTGGTGGCAAAATCCCAAATTTGTCTCCATTACAACACATATAAGGGATGTGGGAAGAGGTGCCGACATACTGACTGCGTCACATGACTTCACAGAATAGTCTTCTGGTTAACCTATTCTAAAGCACATACCAAGAATCTAACGATTCGTGATATGTGTTGTATCTCAGGTACGCTTTTATTGTACCTCTTCATGTGGCAACTTGGATGATATGACCACACGGCCCCTAGCACCGGCATAAGCGGTATTAGATACAAATCTAGAAAGCTATGATGGAAATGCTCTGACAACTCGTATGCTGGTAATTGGTGAGCTGTTTCGCTGTGACAACTCGTACATTGGAGATTGGTGAGCTGTATCGTCGTCAGATGTAAATGACGGCATTTAACACAAAAAGACTAGTCTGTAAGGCCCGATGTCGACCCAGCATCAACTTCCCACAAATGCCAACATATATCAAAGACCAAAAGGTCTGTACAGGGGGCGGGCCTCGGAGACGAAACGTCCACCAGCAGAATCTCGCCATATACAGAAAAAATTTACAACACATATAAGGAAAGTTGGAAGAGGTGCCGACATACTGACTGCGTCACATGACTTCACAGAATAGTCTTCTGGTTAACCTATTCTAAACCACATACCAAGAATCTAACGATTCGTGATATGTGTTGTATCTCAGGTACGCTTTTATTGTACCTGTTCATGTGGCAACTTGGATGATATGACCGCACGGCCCCTAGCACCGGCATAAGCGGTATTAGATACAAATCTAGATAGCTATGATGGAAATGCTGTGACAACTCGTATACTGGTAGTTGGTGAGCTGTTTCGCTGTGACAACTCGTACATTGGAGATTGGTGAACTGTATCGTCGTCAGATGTAAATGACGGCATTTAACACAAAAGACTAGTCTGTAAGGCCAGATGTCGACCCAGCATCAACTTCCCACAAATGACCTAAGATGTCGCTTGAGATTGCGATTCGCCCACTTGCGCCTATAGGTGGCGCCACCTGGTGTTAACATCAAAATTTGTTTTCAGCCATTAACTTGAGAATTGCTCATCGAAATCTTCTCAAATCTAGCATGCATGTATCATGCCAGGATATGTTGCGTGGGATTGCCTTTCGCTCACTTGTACTTACAGGTGGTACCATCTGGTGGCGAAATACCAGATTTGTTTCTGGGTAATAACTTGAGAACCGGTCGTTAGATTCTTCTTAAATTTGGTATGAATATACCTTGACATATGATGTCGTTTGGGATTGCATTTCGTCAACTTGCGCCTAGAGGTAGCATCACCTCGTGTCAAATTTATATTTGATTTGGCTCATCGGATGTTTCTCCAATTTGATATGCAGATACCATGCCATGATATGTCCCTTGGGATTGTATTTTGCCTGCTTCTGCATACTGGTGGCGACACCCGATGGAAAAATCTGAAATTTGTTTCTGGCAATAATTTGACAACTGCTGATTGATTGATTGTTTATTCACCATATACAAATAATATATATATATGTACAAGTAGGGTATAGATACATAGAAATATGGCGGGAATAAAACCCCAAAGGGCTTGTTAAATCCCAGATAATTAATAATAATAATAATAGATTAGCATGAGACGCTGGGTGCGTTCACAAATATATAAATGTACAATACATGGTGAATATACCATGGAGCCTTGTTTAGAGAATTATAGTTCCATAAGATATATATAGTGGGCTCAGCATATATGCATATAGATAAACAAAACTTTTTTGTATAAAATAGGTTTGTCTCGTGTCCCTTGTGATGGCCTGAGATGAGTTAACTCCAAGATTTACAATTTGAATATAATTAGAAAGTACATCCTTCAGTACACAGATTCACATACATGTTAATTGATGAGGTGTGATTTCAGTCGAGACTTAAATAGTGATTGTGACAGACATGATTTTAGGTAGTTAGGTAAAGCGTTCCAGATTCGTGGTGCTTTCGACTTTGTGCAATAAAATGATAGATTTGAGTGCACTCTCGCCCTATATAGATTGAGATTGGCTTGTCGAATGGGATAACAATGGACTTCAGAGAGTTTTGTAAAATAATTTGAATAGTTGATAAGGATAGAAAGGGGATTATTGAGAAATCTGTGAGTAGATAATAAAATTAAGAAGTTATTTAACTGAAATAGGGGGAGAATGTTTAGTTGTTTCATTAAGGGACTAGAATGGGCATATTTACCACTGGAAGTTATTACGCGGATAATTCTCTTTTGTAATATCACAAGTGGGTTGAGATGAATTGAGAATGTGTTTCCCCATATTAAATTACAGTAAGATACGTAAGAATAGAACAAAGAATAATACAGCATAATCAAGGTTTTCCTGTTGAGGCAGTTCCGTATTGCGTTGATAACACCGATATTTCTCGAAATTTTTGAAGTTAGTTCGTCAATATGTGTTTGCCAATTTAATCTATCGTTAAAATAAACCCCGAGGAATTTAAAGCTAGAAACAGATTCAATTTCGGTGCCAAATATTGAAACCTTAGGGATATTTACATTTGTTGATCTATTTGGTTTAAATAATATAAATTTGTTTTTTTTCATGTTTAATGAAAGTTTGTTGCAGGAAAACCAGGCATGAAGCTTTTCAAGTTCCTATAAGTGACATATTTTCCGCAAGTCTAATACAATCGGCATCGGATAGGGTAGCGCTTGTATCGTCAGCAAAAAGATTAATGTCTAGGACCGATGTGGCCTTCGTAATGTCATTTATATATATTAAAAAGAGTATGGGTCCTAATATTGATCCTTGTGGCACACCCGTACTGATAGGATTGAAAGAAGATATAGTGCCGTTGTAAGATACACACTGGCGTCGAGAAGATAGATAGCTACGAAACCAGTTATTTGTGACACCCCGGAAACCATAGTAACCAAGTTTATGTAAGAGGATCTCGTGATTTACTGTATCAAAGGCTTTGGAAAGATCCAAGAAAGTAGTAATGCTGAACTGCTTTAGTTCCTTTGCAGCAACCAGTTTGTCGTATAAAGAAAGAACGGCAAGAAATGTAGAATGATTTGCTCGAAATCCATATTGATTAGGGGAGATAATCATCTCTGCTTCTAAGAATGTGATCATCCTCAACACAACAAGTTTTTCAATGATTTTACTGAAACATGGCAGAACAGAAATTGGGCGATAATTCTCGGCTAGGGTTTTGTTTCCAGATTTGAAAAACTGGAGTAACCTTTGCATTCTTAAGGGAAGTGGGAACGATTCCATTTTGGAAGGAAAGATTTACAATATGCGATAGGGGAGCCGATATTAGGCTCGATATCGGTTTTATGAGTGACATGCGAATGGCGTCAATGCCAGGTGAGCCATTTTTAAGCATATGCACTATCTCATTTATTTCAGATGGTGTACACGGTTTGAAGGAGAATCGGATTCTTCTCAAATTTGGTATTCATATGCCATAAAATGTTACTTTGGATTGTGTTTTGCACACTTGTGCCTACAAATCTAAATTTGGTTTCCGGGCAATAACTTGAAGACTCCTCTTCGGATTCTTTCCAAAGTTCGTATGCTGATACATGTACCATGCCACGAGATGATGCTTGGGATTGCGTTTCGCCCTCTTGCACCTACAGGTGGTGACACCTGGTGGCAAATTTAAAATTTGGTTTCCGGACAATAGGTTGAGGATGCATTCAGTTTCTCGTAAAATTTGGTTTGCAGATAATATGCCTTGAGATGTCAATTGGGGTTGCTTCTCGGTTACATAATTTCCATGCTTCACTGTATGGAAACTATATTACAGAAGCAATCAACGTTCAGTCAACCGTTCTGAGTTGATTTTGAATCTTGGGACGGCAGAAAGACCCCTTCGCATCCAACGCCTATGAAGTAGCAGTTGCCTCCCTCGTGTATATCCCCCCGAGACCAACAATGCTAAAAAATATTGCTGCCATTTCGGCGGGGGATTTAGCATCTTCTGGCTGCTTGTCAGATTTTAAAAAAAGGTTCCATTGGCTATGGTAATTCTTTGTTCAATTTTCATATTGTATCATATCAGACTAATTATGCCCTCTAGAAAGGGGTCGTCTTATATATTTTTTGGCAATCAGAAGAATATCATTAACAGATTTAAACTTCATAGTGTCCCCGAAAACAATGGTTATTTCATTAAGAATAATATAGTAGATTGTATGTTGTCTGAGCCATATTTCTAATGATTGCCAAAATGATTTGACAATTTCACAATATAAAAATAAATGTTCGAACGTCTCAAAATCTTGACCACTTGACGCTTAATTAACTTCAAGGGCTTTGTTTAACTATACTGGCCACTGCTCAACTTTGTGATACTGTGTTCATGTCAGTACTTCATTCAAGTGCATTACTTCATCTTCATCATTGACCAAACCGCTGTTTATTCAGATTTAACTTGTATGATGCTCCTTGTACAGAATACATCAGCACTTCACCTTGTAAATTAGTTTCAATTGTAAATGCTTGATTTGATACTTTATATAAAAAGGAACAAGAAAGTTGTATCTTTGGTCAAATTACCATTACGACTCTGGTGTGTGCATCTATATCACCATCGATACAGACGCTATTACAAAGGTTTTGTCAGCAGTTTGTTCCGTCTTGAGCAGCGTTGGAGAAGAATAAATTCCACGTCGTGTTCTACAACTTTAAATTGTCTCAGAGTCTTGAAATCCTGAAGTAACACTGGGGCGAAATCTGGAATCGTCTGGGGTAATGTAGAGAGCATCTCCTTGAGTTATGCCCAGCGCAAACTAGCTCTAACATCATCTGATATAACCCATATAAAAAGTTTACATGGTAAATATATGTGTTAAAACATAACATTGTTTATCTTCGTCAATGTTTGGTGCACAAGTCCTCTATGTAGCCTGACACACGAAATTAAAACGTGCTTGACTTGCTCTTCCAGCAATGTGAATCCAGGGATCTCGTTGGCAATCAAATTGGTGTCGTGTTACACGAAGGAGATGGCAGGGTGATGTAATTGTATTATGATCTCCAACCATTTGATTGCCACTTTAACAAAAGTAAGGCGGCTAGCCAATATGCCAATCTGCCCATATGTCTTGTTAATTAAATTATATCATAGCTGGATGTCACTTATGATGTAACTTCCAACCCAAACATCATCTCACAAACGTGTTACCAGCCCAAGAGTATTTATCAACCGTAATGTTACCAGCCCAAGCGTATTTATCAAACGTAATGTTACCAGCCCAAGAGTATTTATCAAACGTAATGTTACCAGCCCAAGAGTATTTATCAAACGTAATGTTACCAACCCAAGAGTATTTATCAAACGTAATGTTACCAGCCCAAGAGTATTTATCAAACGTAATGTTACCAGCCCAAGAGCATTTATCAAACGTAATGTTACCAGCCCAAGAGTATTTATCAAACGTAATGTTACCAACCCAAGAGTATTTATCAAACGTAATGTTACCAACCCAAGAGTATTTATCAAACGTAATGTTACCAACCCAAGAGTATTTATCAAACGTAATGTTACCAGCCCAAGAGTATTTATCAAACGTAATGTTACCAGCCCAAGAGTATTTATCAAACGTAATGTTACCAGCCCAAGAGTATTTATCAAACGTAATGTTACCAACCCAAGAGTATTTATCAAACGTAATGTTACCAACCCAAGAGTATTTATCAAACGTAATGTTACCAACCCAAGAGTATTTATCAAACGTAATGTTACCAGCCCAAGAGTATTTATCAAACGTAATGTTACCAACCCAGAGTATTTATCAAACGTAATATTCCAGCCCAAGAGTATTTATCAAACGTAATGTTACCAGCCCAAGAGTATTTATCAAACGTAATGTTACCAGCCCAAGAGTATTTATCAAACGTAATGTTACCAACCCAAGAGTATTTATCAAACGTAATGTTACCAACCCAAGAGTATTTATCAAACGTAATGTTACCAGCCCAAGAGTATTTATCAAACGTAATGTTACCAGCCCAAGAGTATTTATCAAACGTAATGTTACCAGCCCAAGAGTATTTATCAAACGTAATGTTACCAACCCAAGAGTATTTATCAAACGTAATGTTACCAACCCAAGAGTATTTATCAAACGTAATGTTACCAGCCCAAGAGTATTTATCAAACGTAATGTTACCAGCCCAAGAGTATTTATCAAACTTAATCAATACAAACACGTTTGAATTCACACTGATGTAGATGTGTGAGATAGTTTGATTCCGTTTTAAGAATGGTTTAGATTTTTGTCCAAATATACATTTGGCTGGTTTTATAGTGACGATACGAATTTAAAGTAACGAAGCGGAAACCAATCATTAATCACGTGCTCGTTTCCTGTTGTGCCCAATAGTCTGTGGCGTATTAGAGGTACTAAAGGATGTCCGGTGGTGGTGAATCAAAGTACATGTAATTAACTTGCTGAAAAATGTGTGTGGTTGCATTCATAATTGTGTAATATGAGGAGAAAACAAAGAAAACTATATAGGTTCGTGTGCATATTTGAGCTTTAGACAATGTTAAGTGGACTAACCCGTGCTCCTTTTGTTAACGCAGAAAACAAAAAGCTCTGGTTTTGAAGAATATTCATGAAAAAATCATATAAATAGCATTTAAATCTTTCTTATATTTTAACCGTTTCAAAATAATCGCAATGGCTATACAAATTTAGCAAATTGGTTGGATGTTGCTGTACAAAATTCTCGGCTAGAAGACTTTTAAAGGAACCCCTCTCTTACCCTAGAAAAGGGAGATAATCTACTAAGAAAAACAGCCAAAATCACATGTGAACTACCTTAATTTAGGTATTACCTCCTGGTACACTTCTAGTAATCTCGTCAGTTTTTGGACTATACACGGCAAATGCGATTGATGTACGAGGATACAATCCAGGCTGTATCTTTGTATGGGAATTGGCGGCTAGCGCGAGCTGAATTATGCCCACCTCCAACATTAGAGAACGATTATTTACTGCGATAGAATACGCCAGCTGGCGCCTGAGTATCAGCTCGGTGAGACGGCTGCGTCATTGGGTGGTGTCAAACGGCCAGATGAGGGTCTGATATATTTTTGATCTTTTTTGTTTATATCTACTCACCATTATCGTATTTCCAAGAGAGACCGTCCAGACTGCCTTGAATCCAGTAACAACATTGTCCATAATGAGGCAGTTTTTCGTTAAGGCATCGAGTCCCATAGTTTGTCATGAGATCCTGTGTCAATGACGTCTTCAACTCAAGGCTGGTGATTTTGGCCAGTACGCTGTCCTGTTGACGGCAGAATTCTGCAGCATCGTCCTGTGTACGCCAGTAATATAGATCGCCAGGATAAAAGCAGGCATTTGCGTATCTGAAGCCACCTTCCGTGTGCTGTAGCTCAGTACAGCGCTTATTCCCCTCGGGATCTGTGAGAGATAAGTCGGAGGAAAGGTTATCAGCGCCGGTGCATATGTAAAACAGGAGTAGTAATACAAGAGTAGTAGCGAGTACACCAAGCTAGTTGTATTTAATGAGGAGGGAAATGTGGTGGAAGTGTGTCAACTCTAGACCACCGAATCTTGGGTTGCCTATGTTTAACATGGGGGCCTGGCGAGTGACTAAGTCAGCCTCATGTTTTATCTCACATTGCCTAGTAATAGCGCAGTCGAGCTGTACCCCGACAACACCTTCGCCCATTACGACACCCAACTGCCACACCCCTTACATCTCCATCATCTGGATATCCATTGGCCGTATACATGGTACGAGAGCAATACCTACACCTTCACAGTGAACGAAGGTCAGCATCACACGCCAGCCGTATTCATGATGGTCTGACTAATTCTAGAAGCTGCACCACCAAGCTTCTTTCAGCCTTGTTGACGAGGGATCTTCAGGAAGTAAGAGCATATTGGGAAAGGTATTGCGCCACTTTTTTCTAAGAACTCTAATATCTATCTAATACCGCTTATGCCGGTGCTAGGGGCCGTGTGGTCATGTCATCCAAGTTACCACATGAACAGGTACAATAAAAGCGTACCTGAGATACAACACATATCGCGAATCGTTAGATTCCTGGTATGTGCTTTAGAATAGGTTAACCAGATAACTATACTGTGAAGCCATGTTACTCCGTCAGTATGTCGGCACCTCTTTCCACTTCCCTTATATGTGTTGTAATTTTTACCTGTATATGGCGAGATTCTGCTGGTGGATGTTTCGTCCCCGAGGCCCGCCCACTGTACAGACCTTTTGGTCTTTGATATATGTTGGCATTTGTGAGAAGTTGATGCTTGGTCGACACCGGGCGTTACAGACTAGTCTTTTGTGTTAAATGCAGTCATTTTCATCTGACGACGATACAGCTCACCAATCCCCAGTGTACGAGTTGTCACAGCGACACAGCTCACCAATTACCAATATACGAGTTGTAAGAGCATTTCCATCATAGCTCTCTAGATTTGTATCTAATACCGCTTATGCCGGTGCTAGGGGCCGTGTGGTCATGTCATCCAAGTTTCCACATGAACAGATACAATAGAAGCGTACCTGAGATACAACACATATCGCGAATCGTTAGATTCTTGGTATGTGCTTTAGAATAGGTTAACCAGAAGACTATACTGTGAAGCCATGTGACTCTGTCAGTATGTCGGCACCTCTTCCCACTTCCCTTATATGTGTTGTAATTTTTACCTATATATGGCGAGATTCTGCTGGTGGACGTTTCGCCCCCGAGGCCCGCCCACTGTACAGACCTTTTGGTCTTTGATATATGTTGGCATTTGTGAGAAGTTGATGCTTGGTCGACATCGGGCGTTACAGACTAGTCTTTTGTGTTAAATGCAGTCATTTTCATCTGACGAGAATACCGCTCACCAATCCCCAGTGTACGAGTTGTCACAGCGACACAGCTCACCAATTACCAATATACGAGTTGTAAGAGCATTTTCATCATAGCTCTCTAGATTTGTATCTCATACCGCTTATGCCGGTGCTAGGGGCCGTGTGGTCATGTCATCCAAGTTGCCACATGAACAGGAACAATAAAAGCGTACCTGAGATACAACACATATCGCGAATCGTTAGATTCTTGGTATGTGCTTTAGAATAGGTTAACCAGAAGACTGTACTGTGAAGCCATATGAGTCTGTCAGTATGTCGGCACCTCTTCCCATTTCCCTTATATGTGTTGTAATTTTTACCTGTATATGGCGAGATTCTGCTGGTGGACGTTTCGTCCCCGAGGCCCGCCCACTGTACAGACCTTTTGGTCTTTGATATATGTTGGCATTGGTGGAAAGTTGATGCTTGTTCGACATCGGGCGTTACAGACTAATCTTTTGTGTTAAATGCAGTCTTTTTCATCTGACGACGATATAGCTCACCAATCCCCAGTGTACGAGTTGTCACAGCGCCACAGCTCACCAATTATCAATATACGAGTTGTCATAGCCTTTCCATCATAGCTCTCTAGATTTGTATCTAATACCGCTTATGCCGGTGCTAGGGGCCGTGTAGTCATGTCATCCAAGTTTCCACATGAACAGGTACAATAAAAGCGTGCCTGAGATACAACACATATCACGAATCGTTAGCTTCTTGGTATGTGCTTTAGAATAGGTTAACCAGAAGACTATACTGTGAAGCCATGTGACTCTGTCAGTATGTCGGCACCTCTTCCCAATTCCCTTATATGTGTTGTAATTGAATGCATGTGGATATTGAAAAACTTAAAATGTCTTACGGAAGAACTTGATGCTGAGGGTCGCATACCGTACAGACATGTATCCACATGGGATTTCTCGACTCTATGCTACAATCCCTCATCACGATCTTATTGTCCGTCTTAGTTCACTAATAGTATCGGTGTTCAAGAAAACTGATCGCCGATATATTAATGTCAGAAGCCATAAAGCATTCTATAGCTCTACTACATACAAGGGGTATCATTCATGATATGTTTCTTTGTTTATAGAGTTGCTCGAATTTCTCATTAATAATATTTATGTGAAATATGGCAATACAATATATCAACAGCATATAGGTATTCCAATGGGTACTAATTGTGCACCCCGTTGGGCCGACCTATATCTGTTTTCTTATCAATACGACTATATCCAGACGTTTCCAAAAACAGATTATTTCAAAGGCCGTTCCTTCTCATTAACCACACGCTATACAGACGATCGTCTTGCTTTGGGTAATCGCTATATAAATGATGCAGTGAAGGATATATATCCACCTTCAATGAATTTGAAGGAAACTACAGATGGCCCTAGCGGCACATCTTATTTAGACCTATATCTCTATAAGAATGAAGCGGGCCTTCTCTCTCGTCGACTTTACGACAAAAGGGTTGATTGCGATTTTGACATATTAAACTATCCCTTTCTGGACAATAATATACAAGAGTGACCTGCATAGGACGTACACATATCTCGCCTAGTAGCATTTGCTAGATCCTGTGTTAAATGTGACGATTTTAATCAACGTCACAAAACATTATTGCAAAAACTTGTACAACGGGGCTATATCATCAAGCGCCTCCATTCGAATTTTCTCAAATTTGGAGATATATATCGCATGCTGATAGCAAAATACGAGCATAGCGTGCAAGACCTACGGCGGTACGTTTCGTAACTTTTGTTTCATTCCGATTAACCCGGGGCTAGGGGACCTATGAACCTATGCATTTCAAGATCCTCATAGTGTTCATATAACCAGTCACAATCAAAACGTGACTGAGATACACCATCCTCTAGATAACGACTGTACAACGTATATGATATGCATTAAGAATACTGCTCAACGATACAGATTTGATAGTTTGTAACATCATCATGTCTTGCTTGTATCATTGAAAAGTGTTGACCGCTTCTGTCTCGCAGGGAATTAGCCTAGTTTTATGCATACTATGATTTATCCTTTTAATTCGGCGCTAATGTTACTATATAAATTAGGTCTTTGGGTTATGGAAGCGGAAATGCTTTATTTACAACGCATATAAGGGAAGTGGGAAGAGGTGCCGACATACTGACAGAGCCACATGACTTCACAGTATAGTCTTCTGGTTAACCTATTCTAAAGCACATACCAAGAATCTAACGATTCGTGATATGTGTTGTATCTCAGGTACGCTTTTATTGTACCTGTTCATGTGGCAACTTGGATGACATGACCACACGGCCCCTGGCACCGGCATAAGCGGTATTAGATACAATTCTAGACAGCTTTGATGGAAATACTCTGACAACTCGTATATTGGTAATTGGTGAGCTGTGTTGCTGGCTGTGGCAACTCGTAAATTGGGGATTGGTGATCTGTATCGTCGGCAGATGAACATGACGGCATTTAACACAAACGACTAGTCGGTAAGGCCCGATGTCGACCAGCATCAACTTCCCACAATTCCAACGTATATCAATAACCAAAAGGTCTGTACAGGGGGCGGGCCTAGGGGACGAAACGTCCACCAGCAGAATCTCGCCATATACAGGTAAAAATTACAAAGCATGTAAGGGAAGCGGGAAGAGGTGCCGACATACTGACAGAGCCACATGACTTCACAGTATAGTCTTCTGGTTAACCTATTCTAAAGCACATACCAAGAATCTAACGATTCGTGATATGTGTTGTATCTTAGGCACGCTTTTATTGTACCTGTTCATGTGGAAACTTGGATGACATGACCACACGGCCCCTAGCACCGGCATAAGCGGTATTAGATACAAATCTAGAGAGCTATGATGGAAAGGCTCTGACAACTCGTATATTGGTAATTGGTGAGCTGTGTCGCTGTGACAACTCGTACACTGGGGATTGGTGAGCTGTATCGTCGTCAGATGAAAATGACGGCACTTAACACAAAAGACTAGCCTGTAAGGCCCGATGTCGACCCAGCATCAACTTTCCACAATGCCAACATATATTAAGAGACCAAAAGGTCTGTACAGGTGGTGGACCTCGGGGACGGAACGTCCACCAGCAGAATCTCGCCATATACAGGTGAAGACGGCGTATAATAGACGACGGCTGAATATTGAATGACGGACTAGACGCTTGTATATTGCACGATCTGATGGAGAATAGGGCGAGAGCCCGGAACTAGGCCAATAGGACGAAACCCTTCCCATTCCTTGATGAGGTGGACATGACGTGCACTGATCACAATCGAAAGTTCTAGATGATGCTGTTGGCGAGTGTGAGCTTGATCGCTAGCTCGACGTTGCAGTAGCTTTTGGGATTATCGCGAATAGGACTTAACGTCGCTTACAACATTATTTCCGTCATATCGCGACGCACCGACTAAGCACCTCAAAGAAGAAATCTTTGAAGCAGCATGGTATGGTGTTCTATTTGTGCCAAGTTTCCGTCGCCTTTTCAAAACGCGACGTCGCCTTTTCAAAACGCGACGTCGCCTTTTGAAACGCGACGTCGCCTTTTGAAACGCGACGTCGTGTTTCGAAACGCGACGTCGCGTTTTTAAAACACGACGTCGCCTTTTGGAAAACACGACGTCGCCTTTTAAAACGCGACGTCGCGTTTCTTTCCTATGTTTTTGCATTGTAAAACTCGACACAACGAAACTCGACGTCGCGTTTTCAAAAGGCGACGTCGTGTTTCACCCACGTCTTGTTTGGCAATGTTAAAAGATAGGAAAGAAACGCGACGTCGTGTTTTTTAAAAGGCGACGTCGCGTTTCAAAACGCGTCGCCTTTTGAAACGCGACGTCGCCTTTCGAAACGCGACGTCGCCTTTCGAAACGCGACGTCGCCTTTCGAAACGCGACGTCACCTTTTGAAACGCGACGTCGTGTTTCAAAAGGCGACGTGTTTCGAAAGGCGACGTCGCGTTTCAAAAGGCGACGCGTTTTGAAACGCGACGTCGCCTTTTGAAAACGCGACGTCGCCTTTTAAAAAACACGACGTCGCGTTTTAAAACGCGACGTCGCGTTTCTTTCCTATCTTTTAACATTGCCAAACAAGACGTGGGTGAAACACGACGTCGCCTTTTGAAAACGCGACGTCGTGTTCCGTTGTGTCGAGTTTTACAATGCAAAAACATAGGAAAGAAACGCGACGTCGCGTTTTAAAAGGCGACGTCGTGTTTTCCAAAAGGCGACGTCGTGTTTTAAAAACGCGACGTCGCGTTTCGAAACACGACGTCGCGTTTCAAAAGGCGACGTCGCGTTTTTAAAAGGCGACGGAAACTTGGCACAAATAGAACACCATAGCATGGAACCATCCACCCTCCATCCACCCTATAAAACACTGAGGACAGCCCACACGACACAGACTGAACGTTCACATGGTGCAATAAAGACAAGTGATATTACAGTGCTAGACATCACATTATCAAGTTCCCGTCACACGTTGTCGGAGATAACAGTGCCCTCTGCTGTGCATCTGCCCGATCAAAGGCCAAACGGAGATCATTCCCAAAGCTAACATCACTCTATCCACAAGTGAATGTGTTTGCTGTTACCTTACTAGTGTGATGAATAAAGTTATGTAAACTTTTACACCAAACAATCCGCGGTGTGCTACCAGTCTTTAACTGCACATGCATTCAAAGGGGTCACGGACTGGGGAACGTGTGCGGAAGCATCATCTCCCGACCCGTCTTAATTCATCCAGATTCGTGTCCTACCAGGCCACCAATGAATGATTATCATACACTCTTGTCTGTTCACAAATTTGTCCACCACCCAAATACATTACCGGTTTCGATGCATTCTATCTTCACGAGAATTGCAGAAGTCCATCACTATTCTACTAGACAACCCAACTCTAACCTGTACAGACCATTTTATTCTACTGACATTTCTTACTATTCTTTGAAAATAAAGGCACCAAGAGTATGGAATAGTTTGTCCTCTCTACTTAAAGAAATCTGCTCAATATCTCTCTTTAAATCAAAGCTGAAAGTACATCTGATAGAGAAATAACGTTATAACTGATTTTTATGCTGGTAAGACTTGCATGCACGTAGTATTATTGTCGAGAAATGTTTATGTGCTTGATTTGTTCGTGTATTGTTTGTGTGTGTTTTATTCTATTGTTCACTCATATTCATCTCGAAAATTTCATCTTGCATGCATAGTCCAACCAGCGTGTATGCTATCGACAGGAGATGCACGCGGAATGATTAATTTATACAATATTTCTTAAATGTTCGCCAATACTACATTGTAATTAAACTATTTTGTTTGGTCATATAGGGATAAAACAAGCCCCATGGGGTTTTAATCCCGCCAATACATATTTACTTATATCGGCTAACCTATTTTGAATATTGTTGCTTACTATCGCCGAACTGTATAATCTTTTTTATTATATTGGTGAATAAATGAAATGAAATGAATGAACTAACAGCGAATTCGATTTGTAGATCGTACCAACCACCCAAACCTGCAGCGATGATGGTCAATGGGTGGAAGATCTCCATCTCTCCAACTCCGTGATCTTTAATTCAGATACTGATTTAGCGCATACCTCCTTGTACATGAAAGCGAAGGTCACGAATGCAGACGACTCCAGTCTCCAGCAGGTGGGTGTGCTTAACAACGACAAACTCGAAAGGCCACATCGAAACGTTCTAACGTCCACATCACCGGTCTAAGACAATTTGAGCCTGTTATACTAAAATAGTTTAACCTGTTATACTATACTTAGACGTCTCATCAGATCCTTTGTTTACCCCACGATATTCACATGTACGGCCTGCTCCAAGCCATTTATTCATCTGGACAACTCTTGATATCAATCGTCGGATTAAATATGCAGCCTCGTACATAAAAGTATTTCGCGTCAATAATAGAAATTTCGTGTGACAGCACCAGTTGTAAATGTGTTTGAATTACAAATAATAAAAGCACAGAATGTTTTCCTGCAAGAGATAAGCGTTCAACAGTTTTCAGCATGTCAGCAAACACTCATTCAAACACCATGGGGATAAAACACATGAGATTCAAACGGTCCCTTGTCCCGTGTTAAGCGTTTCGAAACGTCGCCCAAGAGATTTTGCACCATACAATTGTATTTTGCTGTCAGTCTAAGATATTCATCACAGAATTTGAGGAACTTTAAAGGGAAGTCTTTGGCGGTAAAGCCGTGTTACACAATTATCTACAATAGTCTTTCTGTGATGTAGATTGAGACCCGGCGATTTCGCGTTCATGGCGGTTGATCCACTACCCCGATTCGATGAGTCCATGGAGGTCGATCTACCGTTACGAGTTGAGTAGCCTACGGAGATTGATTCCTGCGTTGAGGAGTTCGGCAGTCTGACTTCCATTTCTACCCAATGGGTTCATAGCCTGCGTATTGGGGCAGGTTTAAACTAACCTCGCCAGCTAGCACAAAAGGCGAGTGTTCTGATCCATTTGACCAGAAAATCTGTCAATCACAATCCCAGGATTTTCACTTGTACGACCTTCACGAATGATGACACATACCCAGGACGGCTCTCCCAGCTTGAGTGTGATGTAATATTGGAGATAATAAAATGATGTGAACTCGTCCAGCATCTGGTGTCGACCTCATTGTCACTGCCATATGCAAACATAGTCCGGAATGAATTAACCGTTGTTGCGTGCTGTAAAACGCGAACCGTATAGGGATGAGTAGTCTGAGGTTTAGAGAGGATGTGTTTTATACCTGTCCAAGGCCATACAATCCACACCATGCGCATGCGTGCCCCATACCAATCCCTTTCTCGGCTACTCATCCGAGTGCACATGCGTATATTACCGGACCCACAACGGACCTTTATCCAACACGAGCTTCAATGGAACCATGCGTTTTCTCAACTAACAAAGACGTCACAAATGATGTCATGTCTCTCCATAATTTTCTCGGGAGTCAATCCAGGATCCACATACATCTCCAAGGTCCACATGTCCACCCTTACTGGTTAGTCTATACGGTATATGGGAAAGCAGGTTCTCAGAGTGGTCCCGAAATTACGCTTTCTCTGCTACGGTATATGGGAAAGCAGGTTCTCAGAGTGGTCCCGAAATTACGCTTTCTCTGCTGCTCCCCGAGTGCGCATGTGCACCATGACATCGGCTACACCACGGCACCCGAGACCGCAGTATACAGTGCGAATCTGTTATCCCCCACATACCCGCCCCTAAGGACGATTGTATAGTGATATATAGATGGCCGTGTTTCAAGTGCGCACCCCAGTGGATCTGCGGTTTCTCTACTACTGATAACACCACAGGTGACGTCACAGTCACGTGATTCCTACACTCCCTGCAGTCCGTGGTTCCTATCCAGGATCCAGGGCCAAATGTCAACCCAAGGTCAACCCACCACACTTTCAACCGCATTCCCTCTTCAACAACGACCAGGTCGGGTTGCTTATAATTACTACTATTTATAAACACCCAGTCCGTCATCCAATATTGTACAATTATTGAGTTTCAGATGATTGACATGATATCATACTGACCAAGGAAAACCAATATTGACCAAGGCCGGAGACCGAGGTCAAGATTGGTTCTCTTTGACTAATATAATGTAGAAACTTTGATCCACATGTGCTGAATTATCATGGGAACAGATTGTATACTTTGATATATTGTCAGATATGCCCTCTGATTGCACTTGGTTTGAAATCGGTGCGCGCAGAAATCGGTACGCGCAGATTTTGTGCGCATGGCTCTCGGCCAATCAGCATCGTCCGCTTATAAACGGAGCGGGGCGGGCTCAGCATGCCACAGCTAAACAAGTCGTTGTGTCTTGTGTTCTTGTGTAATAATTTAGCATATGGCTTGTTAATTCTTTTACAATATATATTGGACGCATTTCCCATCTCTCTTGTAGGCATGTGTTGACCAAAATTGACACAGCCAGAATGCGCATGCGCGCCCTGATTTCTGTATAGTGCCGTCAGAGGGTGTTACACCGATAGTTTAGGAGGTTACAAACTCTGAAAATGGGAGAACGCAGGCGCTGTAACTGTTATGCTTCTAAAAGTGGTTGTGAATGTCGTACAATATCGGGTTTGTTGCTGATTAATCCATCTTAATCCGAGAGTTAAGAACAACACTGTCGTAAATTCAGAATGCCAGCGGTTACCTGTCTTCTGCTATGAGTATCATTCTCTTATCATCAGAGGAATATGTCCTCCTAAAATGTCGGTTTAAAACCCACTAAGCGAATTGACCTGAAAAACGCAGTGCGCATGCGCACCCAGTCTTTATCGATTTCATCAACGAAGGAAGCTAGTACATCTGTATACTAGAGAGATTGAAAATGTATCCAGTATGTCTTATATAAGAAGGAACAAGTTTGCTGCTCAGCTGTTCGAAAAGAGCAAACGTTAGAGCGTTCTGTTTAATTGTGATATCATGGGCCCACTCCGCTCCATTTAGTAAAGGAAGATGTTGATTGGCCGAGAGACATGCGCATAAAAGCTGCGCACGACATAGTTAACCGCAATGCAGTCAGAGTGTATATCTGACAGTTGGGGTATACAATCTGATGCCATGAGAATGCCCAGTACCGGTACACGAGAAAGCCAAAAGCCGCCGACGCTGTTTTAAGTTATTTTTGAGTGAAAGCATCTATGAATCTTTGATATTTTCTACTGTACGAAACACTTTTTTGAACACAGAATTACCTCAGAGAGAGGAAATAAATGTTCATAAACGGTACAATAAAGGCGTCATGAACGTAACACAAACGCCAAACCCTCAAATGTGACGAACGTTGCGCATGTGTCAAAGATAAGTTGACCATGTGTAACGGGTTTGAAATGAAGAACACCTACCTCCAGCCGAAGCAAATGATATTCTCACATAGAACACAAGTAATAGGGAAAAGTATCTCCAAGCCTCCTCTGATACACGGTTATATCTCCAAGCTTCCTTCAATACTGAATTACGCCTCCAAGCCTCACCAGACATCGGAATACGTCTCTCTGATTCCTCTGACATGAAGTTACGTCTCCGCGTCTACCGATATGGAGTCGCCGAGTTTCTTTCTTCGTAGAATAATTACATTTATAAGCGTCTGCTCACACAGAATATAGTATACACGCGTTCTCTGTCACGAGGTTACGTTTTCAAGCGTCCACCGATAAAGAGTCGCCGAGTGTCTTTTCACGTGGAATAATTACGAATCTACGCGTTCACCGACACGGCGCGAGAAGCTGAAACGAAACGCGGCTTCCATACTTCAAAGTCGGATTTAGTTGATCAAATATAAATTGTGAGATATACAATCAGAAATTGTCTGTATTTTTGTTTGTACCCGTTTAACAAAGAGCAAATCGCCTTTGTTTCGGCTTTACTTGGAGACGTGCGTTCACGGATAGAAATCTTTGAATAATTTAGTAAGTGACAAAGCTGTGGATCAACTTACAGTGGCTTCGCGCGGATAAAACTATATACCAGAAGGCCGATAATGGCGAGCCCATTAATATTGAAACAAGCAGCCCCGCCGATATGGCAGCGATGGTTTCAGGAGCGGTGTTGGTGTCCGGGTTATAGATGAGGGATACAAAGACTGCTGGCCATACATAATCAAAGGGAATAAACTGTTAAGAAGAAACAAGGAAACGTGTGAATAAATCGAGTTCATGCTCAGTGGCTATTATTTTTTAAATGCAAATACAGATTGAATAAGCAGAAATAGTGCTGTGCCGCCCGTGACGGTTTTCCTGTCAATATTGACAACCAGTCAAAGAATTGTATTGCAAAGTTGTGTGTTTCTGATTGTTACTCAGCTCAAGTCACTCAAGCCACTCATTGTGTGAACTGACACCAGAGTGAATAGCTAGATGTGAGGTGTTAACGTTTAGGTGGTCTGGATAGGTAATTTTACAAGAGACTAGTATAACATGAGGCAGTACGTAAAAGGTGCAACAGCCCCTCAGCCAGACAGTTTTAGTCAGTGCATATTGGTACACAATGAATGGAAAATGCATATGTAAAAGCCTGAAAAACTTGGTTGAATGCAGAAGATGCTTCAGCAATGGCTTGTAAAAGATGAAAATATGATAAATTCAACGTCGGATGTTGGATGCATTGGACGACTATAATAAATAATTTTATATATCTCGTGCGAAAAATATGGCGGAAGAACAAAAATATTCTGAACAAAAGCAAAAGGATTCAAGCCATTCTAGCTTTGAACCCTAATAATTACCTGAACAATAATAAAAGTTTTCCGATTTTCAGTGGAAGCCTGGTAATATAGAGTTTTTGATAGCAAAAACTGTATGAATCCCACGAATGAATTCCCCAATAGGTTAGTGTATAAGGGTAGCCATGTCTCAATGACACATCTGAGCGACGCTGCAATTTGTCTACTTTAGCTGCTTGCACATCCCTACCATATCAAGTCCGTCTTTTCCGTACGTGGGGGTTTATGTATTCCGCTTTTTACTACCGGGCAAAACATACATCCGGTAACCCAATCTACATATCTCGTCAGGCCGCTGGGAATCATAATAACCCCTTTTGACCTGGCTGATGTCGCTTCACATGGATACCCACACCGACACAGTAGGGGAGACTGGGGTACACTGGGACATTTTTCACCTTTTTGCAAAATCTCTGCTATTATTGTCCTGTAGAGTAGCATTCTATGCTCTAGTTATAACTAATATTTAGTATGACATAATCATACAAAAAATTCTAAAATATCTGTTATACTTTCTTGCAGAATTTGTTTTAAAAAGTACAAAAAAGCGTCCCAGTTTGCACCGGATTTGGGTGCACTGGGACACACACTGAGGCACGGTGGGACAATAATCAAAATACATTTTTGAATCAAGTATATACTAATATGTTTCATAGGAGTTCAGAAGATTCAACAGCGATGGTCCACACTCCTGCTTTACATGAAATATTTCCCAGAGGCCAAATATATTTTGTGCGATTCTCGTGCCAGTGAAAGCATTTGACTTTGAAAGTGTTAGTAAAACTCATCAAATCCGATAGGACCAGCCATTACTACTATCTAGGAAACAAGATAATGCACTACAATTTTTAGATGAAAGTAAATTTCACAATTTGATTAATATTGTCCCAGTGTGCCCCGGCAAAAGTGTACCAGTCTGCTTCAGGAGCATGATATATTCCGTTTAATGCAAAAAATAATACATATATCTCAGATAATAAATCGATAATTAAATTTTACCTTTGTCCATCCTCTCTCAGTAGTAACAAAACAGCAATGAAATACTGTTGAAAACTTGGTATAACAAAATATCATCCTCAGTCCTAAAAATATACTTGGACTGCTCAAAAACATTTTTTTTGTTCTTAATTTTTTACCGACGATACTTTTCAGAAGTTGTATGGGAGTGATGACTTTCTGCTGGTAATAATGTAATTCGCTTCCTGTCCTTGACGTAGGAGCTAGACGGATTGTCCCACTGTGCCCTATGTCCCACCGTACCCCAATCTCCCCTACACCCATTATGGGCCCACCTCGACCCCAACACGTCTATTCCCATACTCTTTTTCTACTGTGCAGGCGCACCATTAATTTTACTTCACACCAGTCCAGTTGGACGCTTCCCGACCTTTTCTCAGAACTATGGGTCCACCTCGACCCCAAAACGTCCCTTCCAATGCCCTTTTCCCAACAATTCCCTGTCTGCGCATGCGCAGAATGTTGAAAATGGACGACACACCAGTCCAGTCGGACGCTTCACGATGTCACCTTCCACATCCCAATTGGACCACTATTGGTCCACCTCGACCCTCAAACGTCCATTCAAATTCCCCTTTTCTGCGCATGAGCAGATGGACGATATCTCCACCTCACGCCCATCCAGTTGGACGCTCCCCCCCCATGAATGCTTCAAGCTGATACCTCACACAACCCAATCGGACCAATATGGTCCACCTAGGCTCCAAAACGTCCACCTCGATCTCCCTGCCTACTGCGCATGGGTCATCAGCACTTTTCAACGAATGGCCTCGAGACCCCTCCCATCGTGTTCTACAGCTCAAGACGAAGAAAACAAGGGGCCACACCCCATACCGCAAATGTCCATGAGTGGGTACCCCATTGGGACTAACATTGTCCAGTGCGCCAGGATTGACCTAACATGTGCACCCCAGATCTGCCTGAACTTTTCAGCGAAATCCAACCCCTGGCCTAGAGACCCCACTTATCGTGTTCTACATCGCGAGACAAAAAAGACAAGGTGCCACAACCCATAGTAAAATCTAAAAGAAAAAAATATATATGACCACCCCTATCCCATACATGTATGAGAATAACATTGGAAGTCACTAGGGTCTTATGTAGGGGGAGATAACTCTTGCTGGGCCGTCATGTGACCGGATGTGGCGTCATATTTGCCGTCATCGCCACGTCACGCCACAGCCTCACGCCTCCGCCACATAAATGATAATGAATCGGTCTTTTCTGTACTACTCATATTACTTCTCAAAATAACGCCATATTTCCCAGTATCGCACAATATCGCTCATTATCGCGGAATTATAACGCGATGCTTCTCAATATCGCACATTATCGCGGAATTATAACGCGATATTTCGCAGTATCGCACAATATCGCTCATTATCGCGGAATTATAACGCGATATTTCGCAATATCGCACAATATCGCTCATTATCGCGGAATTATAACGCGATATTTCGCAATAGCGCAATATTGTGTTATCGCATCGCAATATTGCGTTATTGCATCGCAATATCGCGTTATCGCATCGCAAGATCGCGTTATCGCATCGCAATATCGCGTTATCGCATCGTAATATCGCGTTATCGCATCGCAATATCGCATCGCAATATCGCCCAAAATGTTTCAAGAGCAATGTTCAATGTTCTTATAGGTGAGACCTTCTTCTCGTGTAGTATAGAAGAAGGCCCCACCGGAGCTAAATTATGAACTTACGACGTGGTGGATGTTACTTCATCTTCCACAAACGACCAGAAGTCCATCAAACCAGAGGCGTCCAACGATGTACTCGATGTCATCGACAGTATGTTTCCCCATCCTCTTCCAGGGTGCTTTGCGCTTCGCTTCATTTAACCCTGTAGGGGTCTCGCCCAACCACCTCGCTGGGGCTCTACTAATACCCCAGTCACCATTCAGATTTTCGGACAGAATTCCCGGCCGCGCGCACATCGCCGGAAGTGACATAATATACAGTAAAATAGATGTTTGCTGAACATTTCGATTACTTTTCAAGTCTGCATAATACCTCTGTTGACCTAGCGTTAAAAAGAATTATCTGGAGATTATTTTCCCTGTTTATCTGGACAGAGAATATGAAAAGTAGTTCGCACATGTGCAAAACTGAAGGAGTTGTTCGGTTGGATTCAAACTGAACCGTGCTAATACATAGGTTTTCCCCTATACGTCATAGCAACGTAGTAAATGTCAACTTCCGCTAATGGAGGCAGGGATGTTAATCATTTGCGTACACTTCGCCATCCATAAGATGGCTTGCGAATCGTGTGGCTCCATTATCGCAGAGCGATATTCGGTATTTTACCATATTCTGTTTGGCCTTCATCCAGCAGAGAACAGACTCGACAAATCTGATAAATTACAGGTTTTCATACTACTTCGGAAACAGATATTGCCTGGGCTTACAAAATATATAGGTATGAATAACTTTCGTATCATCCAAGAGGTGTGATAGATCTGTAATATTGAACAAGTAGGACATCGCATGACTCGAAAATGGCGGGTTACGTTGGGGTTACGTCGGTAGACTTCAACTGATTGACTGATGAACTCACGTGGTATTGATTTCTGGAAATTCCCTCTTGCAGTTGCCGAAATTTACTAAAAATGGATACACACGATCACAGGGTCAGTCTTATGGTGTATAGATGACCCATATGGTTAAAGGTTGGGATGTTAATGAGTCTGTGAAATGGAGCATGCGCTGTGGCGAGGAGAGGTCCGAAGCAGAAGTGAATGCGTGGTAGGGCTTCCATGTAGTCCAGGTAATCGCATACAGTTGAAAATATTGCCACCCAGTGGGAACTGACTAACTGTCAGGGGAGACAATTTTGGAATTATGGTAAACTTTCCAAACAGCCGCGAATGCCTTACTTCATATGTAGTAAAAAATTGGCTGGGCACATCTTGAGAAAACTCATTCCCTAATATTCGTCACCACAAATGACCCACCCCACCAGGTAGCCTGGCCTTTCCGCTCAAACGTATAAAACATTCAGTAAACATCGCCCCATTTTTTTCGAGATAAGCCCGCCAGATATAGGGTCATCTCTCCCGACACATTACGGCAAATTTCGGAAGTGGCCAATCAAACTGGCCCAGATTTTTTCCCGATTAAAATTTGAAAAGGTGGTTTTGATATTTTTGAGAGTCAAATATTATAGAAATATTTTGAAATAAGTCACTGACCATTTCTGGTCCAGTCAGGTCAATCAAAGTTCGCCGGAAGTCAAGTCCTGATAATAATCTTAGAAATTCAACCACCTCGCTGGGGGTGTTAATGAGCCTGTGAAATGGAGCATGCGCTGTGGGGAGGATGTGGTGCTTTGTGACCTACGATCGCCGAAGGTGGCACAATGAATCATGGGAGTTTTGTAAGAGACACGATGGTTACCTAAGCGAAAGTAAGGTTAAACAAGCGCTGGATGAGCGCAAAGACCTTCGTCGAGACAACAGGCTAGGGTCCGTAGGGGAATACATCACTGAATAGCATAGAGCCGGATGCCAAGCTCAATTTTACATTTGTTGGACGTTAACTTCACCAATGGTAATTAACCTGGGGTTGAGGGTTCCCCACTAGCATGTCCAGCCAGGGATGTGGAAGTCACATTCCAAGCAAATAATTTTTGTCTGCTTTGACGTGCTTGAAATCTTGGGGTATGGAATAGAGTATATTGATGGAAAACCTGGAATACTGCTTGAGACATTCATATTGAATGGTGATGGCTGATGAGAATATTGCCCATATGGAACAAATGGCTGGATTCCAGCAAATAAAAAGTTCATGATAATCATAAACAACATACAATTAATAATACTATCAAATAATTATGTTTATTCCTTGTCGACATCAATATATTACAGACAATATTATGACTGAATCATGGTAACAGATATTCAAGGGTATATATGTCTATGATGACCCATGATGCTTACTATATTATGTTGTAAAACTTCACTTGCTAATCTCGATTATGTTGCTTATTGTAAAAATAAATGAAGTTATGAAAATAAATTTAGTATGATTGCCCATTGACCTCAAATTAGAAGTATCTTCAGCAGCAAAAGTTAAGCCAATCATAACAATATATAACACCATGATATTGTTGTAATATCACCCAGGTATTTATCTTTGGTTAAGAATGTAATGAGATACATATACCTGTTCTTTGTGTTATTCTGTATGCAGTTCATTCTGTATGTATTTTATACATGTACATATACCAGAAGTGGAATTAAAATTTGAATAAAATAATCAAGATATGTTCGGTTTTTACATCTACTCAGGAAATGAAGTCTTTGTTTCTAGAAGCTAAATCATTTTAGACACATTCAAGTCCTCACCTGATCAAGGGAGATAATTTTGTAAAAAAAAAGGTATAGATCCACACTCTTGCAGACCGGAAAGTTTTATGACCTTTGATGATATGTGTGGAGCATGCTGCAGGACTTCAACTTCCATGCATCTGATTTTATCCACACAATCCCATTCTACATGATATTTTTACCACAGTACTGATAAACTAGGTCCCTTCATTTATGTGTTCTAGATCCAGGAGCTATTGGGAGCTGCATGTTTTGTAAAAGTTAGATCCAATTATTCTGAGTGAAGGAATGAAATCCGGCATGGTTCTTTTAAGTTAGAACTGGGCATCATTGGAAATGTCTGACCGATTGACACATGTATCACTCTGCAGGTGGTCTTCAGATGTGTGATGTTTATTTCCTGAGGAATCAGCTGATATCCAATGGGGGGAGGAGGGGGTTGTGGCAAAGCACTGGCTCTGTAATTTATTATTTATAGATATATTTATTGATTTTCTTTTTGTCTAATTGTCTTCTGTTCAAGTCATTTGGCATCGGTAACTGTAAGACCTAAAATGTATATCATGATCTGCTTCTTTCATCTAGTAATAGTGTCACGGGGACTGAACAAAGCACGTGAAATGTGATCGTATGGCAAATAAATGCTCTGTGGTATGTCCAGGGCTGAAAAAAATAATTGGGGAAAGCTTCTATCCATGCTATCAGTCAAAAATCTCAATAATGTAGGCCTACATGTGGAATGTATACACTCCTTTGTTTCAACTACAATTAAGAATAAGTTTACAGAATATCAGGTTTTAACAAGCGAATTATTTTTCATCAAAAGATATCTGATGGTGCATGTGCAAATCAGTAATGATACATGTAGTAGGATACATACCAGCTGGACTTGAAACGGCATTATACTCCAAAGGATTTTGTGGCATACAAGTGTCACAGCACGCAATGTGGATGTCACTAAAGTATTAGGATAAATGAAAAGAAAAGGTGTACAATGTTGTCAAACAAAAACTATATGTATATTATTTATCAGCTTTATTAAATAAGTTTACAGACTCTCACAGGTAGAGGAGGAGGAGGGAATTTGGCTTAATGTCACACTCAAGTTTGTTTCACTCATATGGTGACAGTCAGTTTGGTTGGTGGAGGAAGCCGGAATGCCCGGAGAGAACCACCGCCATCCCCGCTGTCCACGCTTTGCCAAAACAATTAGCTGGTCTGTTGTTGCGGGATCCCAAATAGACTTCTCTTGTGAAGTTTACTCAGATACCGCCTGATGTTCACAACAACAGGTGGGAATAACCCTCTCTCGACAGGTAAAGCATTCGTGGCGTCCCCAACAGGAGAACGTTGGTGTAAGACCTCCCAGGTAATATTCCAGACAAAAGACTGACAACTCAACTTGCCGCAGATCCTTTGTCAATTATATTTCGTGAGTCTTACATCAAATCGTTGCCTATTTATCCAACGAAATCTAAACTAAGACAGTTGATATATTTATTTAATTTTGTGAGAGAAGGGAAGCGGAACTGATTGAATTACGGCCATACCCGATTGTAGTCTAATAAACGATGTATGTCCATGTACGACATCGAACTATTATGTAATAGGAGTAGAAAGTGTAAGTAGGTCTACGTTGGGCAGAAGTTGGGATCATCCGAAATAAATGTCGACCCAGATGTCAGCACAGACGACAAACTGGCAATATTTAACTTTCTGGGTCACTGTGTATTTGTGTACTGCCAGACTGCGACTGCGGGCTTCAGCTAATTCCCATGATCCATCAGTTCAAAATTTATGAAATTCAACAACCTATAACCATCTGGGTCATCTGTACGCGATAAGACTTACGGATGGCGAAGTGTACGCAAATGGTAATTCAACAGCCGACACATGGCAGTGTGACTAACGTCACAGGATCTACGAAGTAGAGTTTGATATGATTTAAGTGTGTTTTTGCCAATTTCGAGGTTTGTAGGTCACCTAAGTAGGTCAAATCTTCATCAAAAGTAGGTCAGCTCAGAACGTGCTGATAACAGTCCCCTAATGCACGTTCATGTCTTAAATCAAGGTTCTATTGTCAATGGTTCTCCTTGATTTTGCCAGAGAAAGGATTCGGATGGACTGATTCACTCATTACCGGACAACTTGCAAATGAGAGCCTACTTCGTAGAAAACTGCCGGCTTTTTACGCCTGCGAGCCGATCGGCGCAAACATTCAGGACCGCCGAGCGGAAATCTACGAATGGAACCGATTGTACGCTCAGAAACCTGCAACATGAATTTGCTATTAATCACCAGATGTGACGCGCCAGAATCGTCAAGCACGCGCTACTCAGAACCAAACTTTGTATCGACAAATAATACACTATGGATCCCAGACTTATGTCGAAAATACTAATAATCATATCTGTTATGTCTCATCATTAAAGATGTCGCATGTTTAAGTTGTAAAGTCCCAGTGATGTCATAGTTTTTTTATAATCTGCCAGTTGAAAATGAACACTATTATTGTGGGTCGGTCCACTGCAGATGGAGCTGTCGACAGGTGGTAATCACCTTTGCGCCCTGTGGTGTCATTGGAAACAACTCATGCATTTGAATGAGGGGAGGTAATTCGATTCGGCTGGTCAAATTATATTGGAATTATCTCCGCTGTATGTAAACCTCTACCTGAAGCAACATGACGAAGGATGGTCTGTGAGTTAACATGGAAATTCTCCATCTCGAAAAGGATTTTTTGCTGTTTTGATGAGTTTTACTTGATATTGGGCACCCAAAATTGGCAGAACAAATACCGGATACAGGTTTGACATGAACTGACATTAGTAGTAGTATAAAGACGGCACAGCCCAACTTGACCTACTTTTTTGTTCCCCCCGGTGGCGGAGTGTGGCGGAACTTGGAGGTCACGGGAGGGGATTCCCCAGTGGGGATTTCCCAATGACGATCACGTGATCAAGGCATGTCTAGACTTGTTCTGGGTTGTACAGTTCTGCCATACGGAGGATGGGTACTAGTATTTCAAATAAATTAATTAATTAATTAATTAATTTTAATTAATTACTTGTAAAATGGCGGTGTTTTTAGACGGCGCAAGGGAGCAAACGAGGCGGTGGGGACGTCACGGGGAGAAAAAACCCTCACATTACCCTCAAAAAAAACCTCTAAGCCATATAATAATAATAAACATAATCTATAGGTGTTGTACCATGTTAATAGGATCAGTCTAGCATCTGTACCACCCTAGGGTCGAGTGTTTATTGTCCCGTGTATCTCCGTAAGAAAACAACAAACAAAATGGCGGCTCCAGGATGGTGTGGGGATGCCTTTTCCATATCACGGCGTCGACAGTAGCGCCATCTGCACACACTGACGCAAGGGAGACAACTCGTGTGGACCAACCGTGTGGAAATAGCCGTGTTGGAGCTAGGGGAGCCACTAATGGACCAATGGGGACGAGTGAGGTATCAAAGTGAAGCTTAGGTGAAGGGGCATCTAATGGGCTGGGTGTGGGATTGAAATATCGCCATTCTGCGCATGCACGGTGGCCGAAGGGTATGGAAATAGCCGTTTTGGAGCTAGGGGAGCCCCTGATGGTCCAATGGGATCGAGTTAGGTATTAAAGTGAAGCTTATGTGAAGGGGCATCTGACTGGTCTAGCGGCTTGGGCGTTGTCACCATTCTGCGCATGCGCGGTGGCCCAAGGGTATGGAAATAGCCGTGTTGGGAGCTAGGGGAGTTACTACTGGTCCAGTGGGGTCGAGTGAGGTATCAAAGTGAAGCTTAGGTGAAGGGGCATCTGACTGGACTAGCGGATTTGAAATAGCGTCATTCTGCGCATGCGCGGTGGCCCAAGGGTATGGAAATAGCCGTGTTGGGAGCTAGCGAAGCCAATAATGGTGCAATGGGGTCGTATGAGGTATCAAAGTGAAGCCTAGGTGAAGGGGCATCTGACTGGACTAGTGGGTGTGAACTAGCGTCATTCTGCGCATGCGCATAGACGTTTTGGGGATGTAGGGGAGTTACTCATGATCCAATGGGGTCGAGTGAGGTATCAAAGTGAAGCTTAGATGAAGGGGCATCTAATGGGTTGGGTGTGCGGTAGCCATTCTGCGCATGCGCAGATGCAATGCGGAACTCTCGTCCAATCAGAAGCGAGTATTTCAAATCCGCCACGGAGCTCTCGTCCAATCAGAAGCGAGTATTTTGACCCGGTGCATTATGGCACATATCCAAGATGGCGGCACGTATGTTCAAGATGGCGGCACATCCGGTGTCGAAAACTGGCCATTTTTGTCGGGATGGGGTCACCTAGTGTCGAAAACTGGACCCTGTATGGGTCCCGCTAGACGTGTTGGAGCTAGGGGAGCCACAAATGGTCCAATGGGATCGAGTGAGGTATCAAAGTGAAGCATTCGTGAAGGGGCATCTAATGGGCTGGGTATGGGGTTGAACTATCGGCATTCTGCGCATGCGCGGTGGCCCAAGGGTATGGAAATAGACGTTTTGGTATCTAGGGGAGCCCCTAATGGACCGATGGAGTTGTATGAGGTATCCATGTGAAGCATTCGTGAAGGGTCATCTGATGGGTTGGGTGTGCGGTAGGAATATCATTCTGCGCATGCGCAGACGCAATGCGGAGCTCTCGTCCAATCAGAAGCGAGTATTTCAAATCCGTCACAGAGCTCTCAGCCAATCAGAAGCGAGTATTTTGACCCGATGCATTATGGGCCATATCCAAGATGGCGGCACGTATGTTCAAGATGGCGGCACATTTGGTGTCGAAAACTGGCCATTTCGTCGAGATGTGGTCACCTAGTGTCGAAAACTGAACCCTGTATGGGTCCCGCTAGCGCCTTGACGCCATGATATAGACCGGAGAGAGAAAACAACAACAACAAGGATGACACATGAGGAAACAACAACAACAACAATTTTTTTTTCATATAGTTTATTTCCCCCTTCCATCATAACATACCCACGCTGGGTATGTTTACAATTCAAGAAAGACTCTTGTCCAATGAGAGACCGCCATTTGCATCTGTCCTATTCGTTCCTGTCCGTTAGATGTATTCTTGTCCAATCAGAAGTTGCCATTTCAGAGAGTTCCTTCTTCGGTCATGTTCATTCTGAACCGTTTATTCTAATCATCGTCGGACAGGCCTGGATATTCTTCGGGCAGCATGTCCTGAAACAGTTGTTTGCGCATTCTGATCGCATTTTCCAGGGCCTCGGTGGGTGGTAAACCCATATCCTCTTCCAAGTGACGCTTGGTCTTCATGATGGACCTGTGCGTGGGGTCCCCTTTCATTTCAAGCGGTAGTAAGGTATACTGTTCATAGATCGCCATGGCTGTTTTCCTGATGCGGGAGGGCATTTGGGTGTACGTCTGTTGTAAATTATCCTCTCCGGCGTCCTCGATCGCTTCAGCGTGAGTATTGATAGCTGCTGTCACAATACGATCCCAGAAGGTAGGTTCTGCCTCACTTTCCCGGGATGTAGGCTGACTCTCTGAGGTCAAGCTCTCCATATCAGTAGATATACTGTCAGCAATCTTGGATTCGGTATCAGTCGATGCACTCTCATCAATCTCTGTATCAGTATCTGCCTCAACGGGCTCCTCGGCGTCTTCAATCCCATGTATATTTTCTGGTGTCGCATCATATCGTAATGTCTGGTGAACGTGCGTTCACACTCAGAACAAGTATAAGCCATGTTGACGGTTGAACGTCAACTGTGCGTGTTTTGGGAATACGCTCGCTTTTATAGACAGTAACGGTCATCGACGCTTAGCTCAACGCTTCAACGCCCTGGTGAATTAGCTCAGAAGCTCTGATTTCATGGAATTGACATCAATTCATCGAAATGCAGTGACGCCCGTCAACGCCCGTCGTTACGCCTTAACGCTCGTCTCAACGCTTTAACACACTTTCTCAACGCTTTAACGACGTTTAATGATGCGTTCGAACAAATGTTTCTTTTGTGCTATTGCTCTGACATACGCCGCTTTCCAGTTCATGCCCGAGGTTTTCAACATCGACGCTGTTCTTTCAATTTCCATATGGACTGGATCCTTATCCAACAATTGCATATGGGTCAGTAAGTCGACATACTGCTGACGAAAAGCCCGTCGTAGTCTGGGTGCCAATCTGTTATAGGCTAAAATTGCAGCTTCCTCTTTCGAATACCCTTTGCGTTGAAACTTGTTTCCTGTGGCCTCCAAAGTCTCGCCGATCTCGGCGTCCATACTTTCTTTGAACAAATCCTTCCATAGCCTCGAGTTCACATTATGTTCTTCAACCTCGGGTTGGGCCTTCACGGTTGGATGATATTCCGGGACTGGTGATATGAAGAAGGCCCGCTGTACGGGGGTGGGTTGCTGCTTCACCAAATGTGGACTCGGTGGATAGTGTAGGGGCTGTGGTGATTCCTCGCCGGGTAGCAGGTGGGTCGTCAGCCGGCGATCTTCGGGGATATGGGCTTTTAAATCTACGAACAGGTAGCCGTACGGACGACTTGTCGCTTCTTGAAACGCCTGCATGAAATGGTCGATGTTCTGAGGATAAATTCGACTACCAAACACACGAATTTGTGCTCTGTCAATGGGGTTGGAGAACAACACAAAGTATTGGCAGTTCAAGGCAATATCTCTGGACGCCTTCCCTTGAGGGAAGAGATTCTGGGTCAAATAGATGACGGACAGATTGCGATGATGGGACCCTTTGGTGAATAGGTCGGCGATTTTCGAATTGTCCTTGGCCGCACTCATCAGATCATCTAGCACTACCACATTGGTCTGCTCGGGGTCAAAGTAATACGGTTCGTCTATGTCATGAGGAATCCCTGGGACGAAACTCACATTCTGTAATCGCGTAGTTTCGTAGGCGGGCTGCCATTGGCTATAACACCAAACAACACGTGTCGGAGCTGGGGTTGCCACACATTCCTCTAAGAACTTCATTACCCAGGACGTCTTTCCACATGCCGTAGGGCCGCTCACCGTCATCGTGTAGGGATGCTCTACTGCACTTGCTGGACCTATAGCGGGACTCGGTGGTGTCTCTTGGTTGTGTTTGCCTTGAATGTGCCTGATCATACTATCGCGACGAGAAGGTTCTCTGACAGAACGTACACGTACACGACATGTTGATCTGTCGACCAATACATAAGGACTGATGAGGGACACATGTTCATTCTTATATGTACAGACACCACCACCACACACTACCACACACACACACACACACACACACACACACCCCACCACCACC
>JAVTVY010001124.1:0-35138 GCA_036873755.1 Hanleya hanleyi
ATGCATATATGCCTTGTGTTGGGCGGAATAGACATATATTATAGCGCCAAAGATCTTGCACACAGCTATCGCATTCTTTTGCTAGCAGTGTATGATATTTATCACAACATTTATGAATAATGAGTGCATAAACTTGGGCTTTAACCTTGGCAAACCAGTTTCTACATAAATATGAAGGGGCGTTGATTGAAACACCACACATTTGCACGGGATCTAGCAAATGCTACTTGGCGAACTACGTGTAGATACGCGGCGAGAAGAATATCTCGGTAATGGTGGACCAATAGTCAGCCAGAACGAACAACACATAATGAAACGGCTGGCGGTATTCATAATACATTTTAGTAGAATTACGCAGTTATAGTCCACAAAGGCTAACCTTGTATCCAGCCTGCGTTCTAAAGGCAGACGAATATTATTTGAAATAGAAATAGATACTCAGTCATGCGAAAATGCAAAGCGGGATTTGGACAAATACTGCAGTCGCTCGAAAACGTATGTGGCATATTGGGTAGATTAAATCACCTTACCACTCAGGCATACGAGAACACTTATCAATTTCCAGATAATACATTAATACGATCCAGGACACAGAATATATTTTATTAGTATATCAGATTAGATAAACCACAAATGATTAGAATATTTGGTCATGCAAACGCTCATCTCCTCTCCACATGACAAAGAAAAAATATTCTGCATCTACGGGTCACATAGTATCAGACGTCGTCCCCGAAAAATTCCCACGCCCCTATAATCGTAAGGCCTTATTCCAATTGGGGAGATTGGCTTAACCCTATCTGGCCTGGGCTTTTTGGAACATGTCCAGGCCTGGGGGGGGGGGGGGCGAACCCCCCCAATTATTTATCTTATCCCTTGAGCTAGGGAGCTGAAACTGGCCACACTATACCCCTGGGTCAAGCTCTACCAGAAAATGTAAAAAAAAAATCCAAGATGGCCGCTTTGATGACGTCACTGTGACGTCATTTTCAAAAACGGCATTTTTTGGTCGATTTTTCGGTCGGATTTTCCGATTTTTTTATTTATGCAATTTCTCCGCAAAAACTGCATGATAAATTAGTAAATATTAATGTGATGTGAAATAAAATAGTTTTTGCCCAATTTTCATCACGGAAAAGCAGAAATTTTGAATAAATATGATAAAAACATCACTTTTCTGGTATCCCACGTGACCGCCATCTTGAATTTACCCATGATCCTCTGCTCAGGGGGTTATGCAAATGAGCTCAAAATGACCCCAATATGATAAACTATAAAGTCCCGGAGTTTCAGCACTCCATTTTTCGTTGTTCCGGAGATAGCACAGAAAGCTTGGTAGGGGGGTCATAATGGGCCCCCCAGGTCAGGTAGGGTTAATAAATATTCTAATCTATTCTGATAGCACCAAAATCCAACCATGCAGGCACAGAAAGAAGAAAAGTTTTATAAGTAAACACTAGTTTCCTGCATGAGAGAAGCGGTCAACGGTATTGAACGGTGCCAACAAGACCGTCTCACTAGCGAATGTGAAGAGACTTTTCCGTTGACGAGTATATCCACTCGGTATCATCTTGTTACTCAGCATGTTTTGCGGCAAAGAAATTGAAATATAGCTCCGAGCTTTGTGATGTTTCTGTTGTGGAAAAGATTCGAAAGCAGTTATATTTTTGGAGTTCAGTGTCTTATATAAACTCGTTCATTAACAAGTTATGTCAGTCGGACGCCTCAAGAACACCAATGTGAGGATATCTATCTGTATAATAATACCAAAGATAAGCGACAAGAGAATTCCACTAATAACACCACAGGTGAATGAAGACATTCTTTTGTCTCCGGCACTTGTTTTCTTGTGCCTAACAGAAGAAAGTTTGTCTTTTGGAATTTGCATTCCAGCTAGAATGCGACCCATCTCCAGCCTTTTCTCTTAAACTGTCAATGTTGATACTTTCTGCTGTTTCTATGGACAGGAACACAAATTGCTTGCAGAAGTAGCTAAAATTTTAAACATATATATGTAATAGTACATTGTGTATCCGTGAGGTACAATGCAAATATATCAATATATTAAATAGAACTAGTTTAGGCTGAGGTAACGTCAGACAAATCGATCATATGACGCATAACTATTGACTAAGAGTATAGCCGTAGACAGAAGTTTTGCAACAGACGGAGCTGGCGGAGAAGTGTCTTGTCGCTCTCATGTGATACATGTCAAACTCGATGGGTTCAATGTTTGAAATATATAATGTAACGTTCCAGAATTTCGAAATATTTCTTTGCTTGATAGGCAATGCCGGATCCATGAAAGATTTCCCGATGAATGGAATACACTGATAAATACCATCTATCAAACATACAGTGTAAAGTTCTTTAAGCTTAGTAGAATAGGAGCCACACCCCTGAATTCCCTCTCATGTTCATCTGACCTCCATACCGAACTACAGATACATAACTCTCGTTGATGCTTCTTCGAGTAGCTAGTTCACTGTTATCAATTGTCCTTACATTTTACGGTAATCTACTGGCAGCTAGGGTTGACAACAATCTACCGTAAGGTTAACGGTTGCCCGTAAAAGTTGTTGTACGATCACCGTAAAAGATTCGGTAGAATACCGTAAATTATTGGTTACAGTATTTTGTGATATCATATTGTTTACAGTATAGATCTTTATTTCAGTAAGGAAAGTGATATATCTTCTCTAATATAGGTTCCTGGTAAGCATCATTTCATGCCACGGAGATGTCGTTCCTGGAGTATCTGCCCGCCATTAAGATCGAGAGCATGTGAGAAACACAACTAGAAGAAAAAGGTTGTAACCACCAAAATGGTATTTATCAGATGGACATACATGTACTTATGTTTAATGAACATCACTCCAGCAACACTTTAATACATGTACGAATTGTCAATGTCCCCTGTTGTGAAAGCGTCTTTAAATAAAATCCTTTTTTTCAAACGGTGATAGCCGTTGTGTTATATTTTCATTATATTTCACCAATGAGTAGAGAACTTGTCTTTGTGTTAATGTTCGCCAAACCTATCCATTTTAATTAGTCCTCTACTATGGTGCTCGATAAAATGATAGCTTAGCTCCGCAGAATTTCCCCTTTTTGTGTATACCAAAACTGATATCTACAAAATGACCACACGTTCAACCTGATATTTATTTGATATATCACACTTTTAAAGAATCAGTATGTTGCATCTGTATAAAACGTCAACTTATTAATGTTTGAGACTGATAACTTACTATGACGTTTTTCGCAAGAACATTAATACGGTTTAACATAAATTCATGACAGATCAATTTATTCCATTGCCAGAATCGAGAGGTGTCACGTTGTCAACTAGAGTTATGTTCCTTTCTCACCAACCAACATCCGGATATTCCTTTTCCCATATGTTTATCATCGGAGAAGAAGGCCTTGCGATCAGAATATTATCGGATAATCAGTAGTGCTTGTATGGATATGATACTTGTAAAACTATATAGCTAGTATATGCTGATATATACGACAGGATGAGTATTAAATTATTTATTTTAATTTTGAGTGGGCCCCGGGCAGCAGAACAGTTCCTTGAGTAATCGCCTTCCACCCCCGTTCTTTCCCAACACACCACGACCATTCACGACAATAGGCAGCAATTAAATATTTCGTATAATACCAATCCATGTGCGGACAGGTAATAACGTTCCCTAATAAAATATGAACAATACTAATGTAGACATGCAGGTATTCTAATTTCCTCAGGAATCAATGTTTCATCCATAAGCCAGCATGTGTAAACAACTCACTCGCATAGAACTGTATGTATGTGTATATGAAATTTAATGATTCAGAACCCCATGTTGACATTATCGATTCTCTCATTAATATGATCTTTGAACCCAACAGTATACTCCACATCAGACTCAGCTTTATTGTTCCTAGGGTGTAAATTACTGCTTCGTCTGCTCCTTTGAGGAACAATGCATCTGTCATCCGCACGGAAATTATCGATGAATTGGAATTAAAGTTAAAGTACATGAGCACCAGAGGTCCCATATGACTTCAACGACTGGAAATGCCTCCAGCCGCTTTCTGAACCGAATTAACAAAGGCCTTAGTCGATGAATTTCTAATATGTCAGGTTGACAATTCCGGACAATGTATTTGACAGGTCTATCAACGTTGATAGAGATTTCCAATCCGAGTCTTTCTCAATGAATTAATGATACTGTTAACGCAAAATTCAAGCATACATATTCTTTTATGGTCTGTATATTTTCACTGTCAAACGGAACGAAGAGGCTCTGTCCGTTAGGTAGTGATACATCAATTTAAATAAAATCGAACCGACGTTATGAATTCGGAAATATTTCCTATGTAATATCGAGTAAACTAGTGAGAATGTTCAGTTATCGGTGCAGTCTAGATCCCTCAACTATTGATCAGTTCACTGACCAGTAAAATAATGAAAGCTTGAGGCGGGAGTTATCAGTTGGACGTTTCATGGGAGACGACTCTACCTTGACAGCGTCGTATCTCAAAATGTCACGGGTTATCTGTCTTATTTCAACGACGAGTGGTGGTGTGTTGTGGCTGAAAGAAAGAAACCAATCAATTATCGCCACGACTAATACAATATTATTCAGTTGTACAAATCACACTTGATATGGAATATTAAAGCGGGCTTTCCTACATCAATCTCAGGCAACGTGCGCAACGAGGTGTGAGTAATCTGAGCATCGGCTGTGATTTACGTTCCGCGAAAACATGGCACACATCGCTAAAGATAACATTTTCATTTTGTTTTCAAAATTTCAGAATGTATGCTATCAGAACTTAATGTTGCAGGTACTTCACGCCAGAGATTTTCCAACTTGGTTACATTAGAGGCGGTCACGATTAAATGAAATCGACCACGTGATTCCAGAAAGCGATTGGACCGTCGGAAAGCAAAATCGAAGATTCATTGAATTGTGTAATGGTAAGTTCCGCCCACGTGAACAGCGGCGAGTAGTAGTAATATTTTGACCATGTCAAGCATTGACAATGTGTTCCAATTAAGTGGCAGCTCTGAAATAGGACATTTTAACATATATTTGTGAAATTTATCTGTGGAATGCCGTTCCACCGAACTGTATAATTTAGCAGTTAACTTCTATTTCTTCGTATGTTGGGATGCTGATGAAGGGCAATGCTAGACATCACACATATGTAACGTCTAAATATACTTCGAAAACGCCTTTTTGTCTAACAGTTGTCAACCGGCTTAGGGTAAGATGGCATTGTGCTATTTGTTCCGCATTTTGATCTGAAAATTGAATTAGAACAGCATGAACGAAGTACACATACTTTTATATCAGAAACTGTGTCACGAATACTGTATATTATTATTATTATTATTATTATAAAGTACATTGTTAGCGCACAAGACAGATATCAATTCCATTGATTACATCAATGGACAGAGCGGCAAATATAACCGCAGACACTGTACTCTTTATAGATTGGATATGCTATTGATGACTTGTCTCTTATAATACCCTATTTACAGTCTCAATCATTTGTGAATTTTTGTTAGTTGTCTTTTCGATGGGTTAAAATAAAATAAATAACGCCACTTCCTCTAGAAGTCGATGTCTGTGGCAAGAATACTGCATGCTGATGATGCTGTAATCCTTGAAAATTCGCGACGCTGGACTTTGTCGTCTGTGCATGATATGATAACAACAACGACCTACTGAACATCCCGCATCAAAGGCAACTGATCTGAATACACAGTTGATAGTCCAAATTTTATTGGACAACAGTGTGGTAAATTACCTCTGAGGCTAAGAGCGACGAGTAGTGGTGACGAGTAACACAATGTAGCTATAAACTACAGTCTCACGTTCCGTCTAACAAATGTTACAAATATCGCTATCTACGATAGAGATTTTATGTAGAAAAGAATGCGAAGGGAATATTCTATGTAGTATCCTTTTTTGTAAAGCTCTTGGTTTAAGATATTGAGTACACTCCTGTGCACTTGAACACATATTGAGTTCACTCCTGTGCACATCAATAAGTTCACCATTTAGCGACATTAATGTTATATTTAAGACATCATGGAAGCTCATACACTCCTTCACTCGCCCTGCCAGCATTTTAAAATGTTTGGAAAATGGAGGCATATATCGTAGCGTACTTGACATTGTGGAATATTTTGCGTTTCTCCATTCGTCTGGGATATCTTTAGAAGCAATTTTTTCCCTTGATACAATATATCATATTGCTTCTTATTTTCTTCTTTTCTTCAAACCAGTAGCCTTTGATCGAAATGAACTTCCAACTCAACACGAGTCTTGAGTCTGTTCAAATGAATGCCATGAAGATATCGAAATACAGGATGTTCACAAGAAAACTTATTGATGCAGATGCATCAATGCCGGCGGAAACGTTTGTAGCTTATAATCTTCGTATTACAAGCCAATTATGTGTGCCACTGGTGAATACAGGTCACGATGCACCATTATCACACATCGATTTGTTTGTTTTCCGATTAAAGGTTTGACTAATGTAGTTCGCACAAGGACCCACCTGGGATGTGTGGGGTTAGCCGGAAGTTAAGTGCTTGATCGTAAACTGGGCACATGAACCGCATGTCAAACTAGGACTTTGTTCTCTGGTTGACGTATTACGTCATTTCACATAGCCTGATGTAAGAGTTCGCGCTGTGGCATTATATGCGATACATCATCAAGCCACTACTTCTTTATTGATGTGTGTCATTGTAAATTAAGCCTAGATCGACTTTCTCTACACATCAATCCGATCCGCGTGTTTTACTGTTTCGAGTTTTTAGTAACTCGCAGTTCAATCTCAAACATTTTGCTGCAGACGTACACATGGTACAGGTGAATAACTTCATCATGTATGGTCATCGATTTGGTCTCTCAGCCATAATAAAATAGTACTAAAAAACATTTATTCGATGAATTCATTATAACAGAATTAATATTAATTTGTTAACCGCGAACGGGTGATACAATCCTGTCGTTTTACGGTCTAAAACTAGCTGGATCACTCAACGGCACGTCTGTGAAAGTATGGCTCGAGAAAACAGCTGTTACTCGTCCAATATCAAGATGGCGGCTCCCATGTTTAGCGAATTCAGAAATCCGGCGCCGCCGGAAATAAAAGCCTTGGTTATATGAGCTATGTTCATATTAGCTCCGGTGTAGCCGTGTTCCATACTACGTGAGAACAAGGCCCCGGCTGTAAACCAGTCACCAGATCGAGTTGTTGGGAAATTGCCGTACGGGCAATATTTGCCGAACCAATTGATCATAACCAATAAAATAATTCGATTCTATGTCCACTTACCTTTCATAAAAATCCTTGTTTATGAGTGACCGTCCGTTTTTAGCTTGGCAAGAGATCGAAACTGTCCACATCTCCGCCATCTTTACATCGATAAGTTTTACATGGACAGTTTAACCCCCCTCGTCCGAGTTTCGATCTCTTGCCAAGCTAAAAACGGACGGTCACCATAAACAAGGATTTTTATGAAAGGCAAGTGGACATAGAATCGAATTATTTTATTGGTTATGGTCAATTGGTTCGGCAAATATTGCCCGTACGGCAATTTCCCAACAACTCGATCTGGTGACTGGTTTACAGCCGGGGCCTTGTTCTCACGTAGTATGGAACAAGGCTACACCGGAGCTATGTTCATATGTGCCTTGTGTTAGGCGGAATAGACATATGTTACGAAACGCAGCGCCAAAGATCTTGTACACAGGTATCGTATTCTTTTACTAGCATTGTATGATATTTACCACAACATTGATGAAGTATGAGTGCATAAACTTGGGTCATAACCTTGGCAAACCAGTTTCTACATAGATATCAAGGGGCGTTGATTGAAACACCACACATTTGCACGGGATCTAGCAAATGTTACTTGGCGAACTATGTGTAGATAAGCGGCGAAAAATATATCTCGCTAATGGTGGACCGATAGACAGCCAGAACAAACAACACATAATGAAACGGCTGGCGTTATTCATAATACATTTTTGTAGAACTACGCAGGTATAGTCCGCAAAGGATAATCTTGTATCTGATCCGCCTTCTAAAGGCATTCGAATATTATTTTAAATAGAAATAGAAACCCAGTCATTGCGAAAATGCAAAGTGGGATTTGGACAAATACTGCAGTCGCTCGAAACGTGTGGCATATTGAGTAGATTAAAATACCTTAACATTCATGCATACGAGAACACTTATCAATTTTCATACATTAATACGCTATATTATAACGTATAATTATAACTAAATAATAACTATTAATTATTAAATATAACTAATTATAACTAATTAACGTATAATTATAACAATTGTATTATTATTATATTATAACGTATACATTAATATATGTATTATACATTAATACGTTCCCCGACACACACTATATTTTATTTGTATATCAGATCAGATATCTCCCAAATAATAAGAATATTTGATGATGCGAACGCTCATATCCTCTCCACATGACAAAGAAAAAATATTCTGCATCTACGGGTCACACAGTATCAGACGTCGTCCCTGAAGAATTCCCACGTCCCTAATCGTAAGGCCTTATTCAAATTGGGGAGATCGGCTTAATGAATATTCTAATATATTCTGATAGCACCAAAATCCAACTATGCAGGCACAGAAAGAAGAAAAGTTTTATAATTAAACACTAGTTTCCTGCAAGAGAGAAGCGGTCAACGGTATTGAACGGTGCCAACAAGACCGTCTCACTCACTAGCTGATGTGAAGAGACTTTTTCGTTGACGAGTATGTCCACTCCGTATCATCTTGTTACTCAACATGTTTTGCGGCAATCTATGGGTGGGTAAAGAAATTGAAATATGGCTGCGAGCTTTGTGATGTTTCTGTTGTAGAAAGAGGTTCGAAAGAAGTTATATATTTGCAATTCAGTTTCTTATATAAACTCGTTCAGTAACAAGTTATGTCGATCGGACGCCTCAAGAACACAAATGTGAGGATATCTAACAGTATAATAGTACCAGAGACAAGCGACAAGAGAATTCCACTAATAACACCACAGGTGATTGAAGACATTCTTGTGTCTCCGGCACTTGTTTTCCTGCGCCTCACGGACGAAAGTTTGTCTTTTGGAATTTCCAGTCCAGCTAGAATGCGGCCCATCTCCAGCCTTTTCTCTTCTACTGTTAATGTTGATACTTTCTGCTGTTTACATGGACAGGAACACACACCGCTTGGAGATGTAGCTAAAATTGAAAACACATATATGTAACAGCACTTTGTGTATCCGACAGGTACAAAGCAAATATATCAATATATTAAATAGAAATAGTTTAGACTGAGGTAACGTCAGACAAATCGATCATAGGATGCACAACTACTGACTTGGAGTATAGCCGTAGACAGAAGTTTTGCCACAGACGGAGCTGGCGGAGAAGTGCCTTCTTATTGGACAGGTCCCTGCCAAGAAAAAACTAACATTTTTTCCTGTCAAAGTTTTCTCAGTGGTTCCGTCATCCTTGACTTATGCCCTTTCAATTTAGCTGAGAGGCCACCCTGGATTTGGCCTCAAATCCAATATGGCGGCCAAAATCCAAAATGGCCGCCAATACCCATAGAAGCTCACAATTTCCTGCTCGAAAATCAATTTTCTATCCACAAACTAGGTTTTTTTCTAGTCCTACGTATGGTATGAATAATTAGTTAATTTTGAAATGATTGTAATTGGTCTGAAAATTCAATATGGCCGCCAAAATTTAAAATGGCGGCCAATGTCCATTGAATCACACATTTTCCTGTCCTAATATGTAAAGATGGACCATCCTTGGTCCGAATGCGTCCGGTGGGGTGTCATCTTGTAGCTCTCGGGGTGTAGACCCCGATTTAAGGGATATCCATGTCATCTGTGACGACATCAGTATGAGTGGTAGCGAAAGCGGGCATTTTTGGGGTGCGCGGGGGTGTGTTTGGGGTAAAGATGGACCATTCTTGGGCCGAATGTGTCGTGTGGGGTGTCATGTTGTAGCTCTCGGAGTGTAGAGCACGACTTGAGGTTTTTCCATGTTATCTGTGACGTCATCGGTGATGTCATCAGTACGAATAGTAGCGAAAGTGGGCATTTCGGAGGTGCAATGGAGTGCATTTGGAGTAGATGACGGCCTTTTTTCCATCTAGTTACCTGTGAGTGTATGTGCGCGTGTGTGTGAGTGAGTGAGTGAGTGAGTGAGTGAGTGTGAGTGAGTGAGTGAGTGAGTGAGGCATGCACAACGCCCTTGAGGCGTCCCCAACGCCCGTCTTGACGCATGGACGCACTAATGACGGTGAATGAGTGAATGAGTGGGATCCGAATGGTCAAACTTACCGTGTGGGGTATCAGTGTGAAGCTCTCGTGGGTCAGACTGGTTTGTTTTCATTGGAAGTTGCGCCAATCTGCGCAAGCGCAGTTGGGGTGTAGTAAGTAAAGTGGTCATTTTGGGAGGTGCGTGGGGGTCTGTTGAGTGATGAGGGACCATTCTTGGTGCGAATGCCTCGTGTGAGGTGTCAAAGTGAAGCTTTCGTGGTGTAGACCATGACTTGAGGGGTGTCTCTGTCATCTGTGACGTCATTCTTGACGTCATCAGTAGGAGTAGTAGCCAAAGTGAGAATTTTGGGGGTGTGAAGTAAGGTGTTTGGGGTAGAGAGGGACCCTGTTTGGTCCAAATGGCCCAGTTGGGGTGTCCTAGTGAAGCTTTCGTGGGGTCCGACTGGCATCTTTTTTTATTGAAAGTCGCGCCAATCTGAACATGCGCGGTTGTGGTGTAGTAAGTAAAGTGGACGCCGCATGGGAGCTACCACCACCACCGGACGTTGACGGGCGTCAACGCCCGGTGGTGGTGGTGGTGGTGATGGTGGTGGTGGTGTGTGCTAGTGTGTGGTGGTGGTAGAACTGGTGTGTGGTGGTGGTAATAGTGGTGTGTGGTGTTGTCTGTACATATAGGGATTAACTCGTGCCCCTCATCATTCTGAGATCAGAACAATGAACTTCTGAATACACGGACATTGGCATAAGTGAATTGTAAACACATCCATAGCGGTTTCCTTAGCGTGGATGTGCTATGATGGAGGGTATAATAAAAGGATAGACCTGTAATCTTTGATGTTGTTGTTGTTGCCCTAATTTTGGACTAACCAATCAGAATATTACTTATCACGGACTACACCCGTAGAGCTACGCATAGGCGCGCAAGGTTTTAGGGCTAATTCACCAGGGCATTAAGCATTGAGCTTGTCGTTGGTGGGTGTTGCTACAAGATGACACCTCACACGACGCATTCCGACCACGGATGGTCCATTTCTACCCCAAACACCGTCCTTCACACCCCAAAAATATCCACTTTGGCTACAACTCCTACTGAGGACGTCAGCAATGTCGTCACAGATGACCCGCATATCCCCAAGTCGTGGTCTACACCATGAAAGCTTTGCTTTGACACCTCACACGACGCATTCGGACCAAGAATGGTCCCTGAATCGCTGAAACACATCCCCACGCACCTCCAGGATGACCACTTTACTTACTACGCCACAACTGCGCATGTTCAGATTGGCGCGACTTTCAATAAAAATATGCCAGCCTGCCCCCACGAAAGCTTCACTAGGACACCCCAACCGGGCCATTTGGACCAAACATGGGTCCCTCTCTACCCTAAACACCTTACTTCACAACCCCAAAGTTCCCACTTTGGCTACTACTCCTACTGATGACGTCAAGAATGACGTCACAGATGACAGGGACACCCCTCAAGTCATGGTCTAGACCACGAAAGCTGCACTTTGACACATCACAAGAGGCATTCGGACCAAGAATGATCCCTCATCACTCAACAGACTCCCACGCACCTCCCAAAATGACCACTTTACTTACTACACCCCAACTACGCATGCGCAGATTGACGCGACTTCTAATGAAAACAAGCCAGTCTGATCCACGAGAGCTTCACACTGATACCCCACACGGTCCATTTGACCAGGGATGGTCCCTCAATCACTCAACAAACCTCCACGAATCCCCAAAATGCGTGCCTTCTATACTACGGCCATACTACGCATGCGCAAAATGATGAAAACAGATGATACGTTAGTCCAGTCGGACCCCACTCACTCACTCACCCACTCACTCACCGTCGTTAGTGCGTCCATGCGTTGACGGGCGTTGGAGACGCCTCAAGGGCGTTGTGCACGCTTCAGTCACTCACTCACTCACTCACTCACTCAATCAATCAACACTCACTCACTCACACACACGCGCGCTCGCATACACTCACACTCACGGGTAACTCTATCCGGTAGCTGGATGGAAAAGGCTGTCATCTACTCCAAACGCACTCCATAGCACCTCCGAAACTCCCGCTTTCGCTACTACTCGTACTGATGACGTCACCGATGACGTCACAGATGACATGGAAAAACCTCAAGTCGTGGTCTACACCCCGAAAGCTACAACATGACACCCCACATGACACATTCGGACCAAGGATGGTCCATCTTTTCCCCAAACACACCCCCACGCATCCCCAAAATGCCCGCTTTCGCTACTACTCGTGCTGATGACGTCACCGATGACATCACAGATGACATAGATATCCCTCAAATCGGGGTCTACACCCCGAGAGCTACAAGATGACACCCCACAGGACGCATTCGGACCAAGGATGGTCCATCTCTACATATTAGGGCAGGAAAATGTGTGATTCAATGGACATTGGCCGCCATTTTGGATTTTGGCGGCCATATTGAATTTTCAGACCAATTACAATTCATTCCAAAATTAACTAATTATTCATACCATACGTAGGACTAGAAAAAACCCTAGTTTGTGGTTAGAAAATTGATTTTCGAGCAGGAAATTGTGAGCTTCTATGGCTATTGGCGGCCATTTTGGATTTTGACCGCCATATTGGATTTGAGGCCAAATCCAGGGTGGCCCCTCAGCCAAATTGAAAAGGCATAAGTCAAAGATGACGGAACCACTGAGAAAACTTTGACAGGAAAAAATGTTAGTTTTTTCTTGGCTGGGACCTGTCTATATCGCGCTCGTATGATACATGTCAAACTCGATGGGTTCAACGTTTGAAATATATAATGTAACGTTCAAAAATTTCGAAATATTTCATTGCGTGATAGGCATTAACTGATCCATGACCGATTTCCCGATGAATGGAATAAACTGATAAAAACCATCTATCAAACATATACTGTATAGTTCTTTAAGCTTAGTAGAATTGGAGCCACACCCCTGAATTCCCTCTCACGTTGAAGAATCTTACCTCCATACTGCACTACAGATACAGAACTCTCGTTAAAGCTTCTTCGAGTAGCTAGTTGTTCTGTGTGATTCCATATCCGTGTTGTCTGATCTTTAGCAGTGGATTTAGACGTGATGTCCAACGGCTCAGAGCTGACTCTTGACGTTACGCTGTTCCGGCTTTCGGATGTTGGAACGTCGCCTGCAAAATTGATTGTCTTCGCGGACTCTCTCTCATTGGCTGCAGTTGTGATGGGATATGGTCTGCTATAATTTGAACTGGTGATGGTACTACTTGTCGATACATTGTTGTTACTCTGCTGATTGCCAGTCGATATAGGCGTAGAACTTTTACCAGGAGACGTGGTTACCTCGGGGTAAGCAGTCGTTGACATGTTGATAGCATCGGTTAACCATATCGGGGAATCAGTGGTACCGTTAGTGACTTTCTTTTCTGTCGACGTATTTTGGTGCTGATGTTCCATAGGTATCGCCGTCGAGTTTTGTTCATTGGGAAGAGTTGTTATAGCGCTAGCATCAAAGTAAGAGGGGAATGTATCGCTTGATGACGTAGCCATTTTTGTGTGTACGGTAGTAGTTGCGTTGTCGCCAATTTGAAGTGATATTGGAGGCTCTATGGTACTCTTGGTCGTGGGTTGTTCGTCTGACCAGCAGGACGTCATTGGAATATCCGTATCGTTCTCAGAAATATCAGCTACAGGAAGTACCTCACCTGCATTGAATGTTAAATTAAATGGCACTTACAAATAACCGAATGTGAAGACAACTGTTATAAGCGTACACTGTCGTATTTCATGTGGAACCGTTGAGTGATGGTGAAACTAGGATATAAAATTCTTCTCACAAATCGAAAATGTGAATAGTCATGATACGTCTAGTTTCATTCAGCATTTAGACAGTTTTACCGTTGAAGATAAGACAAATGACAAAAATGAACTCCATTAATAGGGAAATAGTATGGATAGTTTGTGCAATTGTGATTGCTATCCCCCCGCCTCAAAATGACAACTATCTTAAACAGAAAAAAACTGTAGTTTAGCAAACGTTCTTGACAAGCGAGAAAAAAACTATCACTTGGCAAAATTAATTCATTCCTAATGTAACCCTGGTAAAAAGCAAGATGGTAGATTCAAGTAGACTATATAAAAGAAGAATGAATAAGTATATGCAAATGCAAATTCATCAAGAAAATTAGGTAACAGGAGGTCTAAACAATTACAAGATTTCTGGAAACTAACATATAGCATAGGATAAAAGTGAACCTCAAAGGAAAAACCCGATCTTGAAGATGTGGTCAGTTGTTTGGACAAATTATTTACATCGATTTTGAATTAATGTCTTAGTAAATACTTAGAATTAAATAATTTATTCACAGAAAGGCAAACTGGCTTTAGAAAAGGATACTCCACGCTGGACAATATGTTTGTTCTACATTCCTTAACCAGCAGTATGAAAGGTAAAAATGCTACTGTGCATTCATTGAATTGAAAGAATCATTCGACAAAGTCTGGCGAGTGGGATTGTGGAGCAAACGTATCCAATATTGAAAAGAAGTACAATAATGTTAAGTCGGGCTAAAAACTTGGAAATGATTTCTCGTCAATGTTTGCCTGTAAAAGTGGAGTCCCGCAAGACGGGAACTTGTTACCTATATTGTTTTCACACTTTATGAATAATGTAGAAAAAATTATATTGTAAAGAGTGAAAGGCATAACTTCATTAAAAACTTCTGAACTGTTGTTGTATGTACTGTCGTTCTACTGTATACGGGCGACGTTTTTATCATCGCATAAGTCCGAAGAACAAGACCTCCCTTACAAACATAAACGTGGGGATTGCGTAGGGAAAGGGTGGGGTATTGGTGGGCGCGTGGGGTTCGTGTGGGGCGAAGCGTGGTTTGGAACTATCCTCGTGGGGATAACGTAGGGTTTGTGTGGGGCAGCTGTCCACGGTTATGCAAATTTAGCATAAATATGGGGATTATGTAGGGCGGATGTGGGGATTATGACGGGTGAATGGGCGACAGTTCTGAGAATTCAAAGTCCGCGTGGGGATGATGTAGAGCATACCTTTATCTGATACATATTCAAAGTGTAACGTGGGGTTGATGTAGGGGAAATGAACTTCGGAGTTAATCGACTGAGTTGTTTGTAGGGATTAGGTGGGGTGGATTTTTCCAGCGCTCGTAGACAAAGTCCAATGTAGGGAATGTGCCGGGCTGTGCTGAAAGTTTAAGTCCGACGTGGGGATGATGTAGGGCAAAATGTTCGCCGTTTTCATAGCTTAATCCTACCTGGCCTGGGGGGGAGGCATTATGACCCCCCTACCAAACTTTCTGAGCTATCTCCGGAACGACAAAAAATGGAGAGCTGACGCTCCGTGACTTTATAGTTTATCGTATTGGGGTCATTTTGAGCCTATTTGCATAACCCCCCGAGCAGAGGATCATGGGTAAATCCAAGATGGCGGCCACGTGGGGTCCCAGAAAAGTGATGTTTTTGTCATGTTTCTTCAAAATTTCTGCTTTTCGCAATGAAAAGTGGGCAAAAACTATTTTATTTCACATTACATTAATATTTACTAATTTATCATGCAGTTTTTGCGCAGAAATTGCAAAAATAAAAATTTCGGAAAATCTGACTGAAAAATCGACCAAAAAATGCCGTTTTTGAAAATGACGTCACTGTGACGTCATCAAAGCGGCCATCTTGGATTTTTTTACATTTTCTGGTAGAGCTTCACCCAAGGGTATAGCGTGATAAGTTTCAGCCCCCTAGCTGAAGGGGTAAGAAAAATAATTAGGGGGGCCATTTATGCCTCCCGCCAGGCCTGGACAGGTCCCAAAAAGCCCAGGCCAGATAGGGTTAAGATAAACGTGGGGATTTTGTTGGGCAAGCATTCTTCCATGCATAGCCTAAGACGATAGTGGGGTTGAAGTGGGGCGATGTTTTATTTGCACATATGGTGTGAGAGAAATGTGGAAATCATGCAGGCAGACTGTGAACTCTGTTTTCTTAAAACGGTAAAGATTTTGGGCCAGTTTCAGTTCAGTAGCGTCGAAAAGACGGATCCGCCACCCCACACAGTCAGAAAAAAGGTGATGGGCCATCACCTTTTTGGGGTGATGGAGTCTGGGTGATGAGAAAAGGTGATGACAAAATCCATCACCCTAAAAAGGTGATGAAACCAGGCCATCACCATGAAAGGGTTGATGAGATCCAGTCATCACCCTTTTAGGGTGATGAACGACGAGTGGCCATCCTTGGTCATCACCCTAAAAAGGTGATGAAATATCATAACCTTTTTAGGGTGATGACAGATGAGTGGTCAGACAAGATCATCACCTTTATAAACAGGGAACACATTCATAAGTGCACATGCATTGTCATTTTTACAAAATACATGAGGACATCTTGAACTTTGAAAATTACTGAATTAGGTCTCTGATAAAAAAAACAACACGTTCGAAACCCCAGCCTCTGTCATATTGTATCCTGATGTCGACATAGGGCGATATATTCCGCATTTGAGTTCTATTTCAAATAATGATTTTTATTCGAAGTAATAATGTCATGTAATACAACACGTTGTCTGTGCTGTAGCTGAGTATATTTGTGCAATAAACTTGAACTCTGTCAAACGGAGTTATCTCCCTTCGCTCCATTGTGTGTGTGTGGCTATAGAGGGAGCTGTCATTCGATTCAGTTGTAACATGGCCGACACTGAGGAAAACTCTGCTAAATCAGCAGATTAAGAGTATAGCTGGTGCTTGGGAGACATAATTCTACTATAGGTAAGTGATTTGTCGATAAATAAGTCAACTTTGCATGGATTTATTACTAGACAAAATGCATAAAACGAAGTTCGTGTTGGAAACTGGGGTCACACTGACCCTACAGCGATTTAGCAGGTGGTGGGGGAAATGTTGAAATTGGATCCGGCCAAAAGGGATGATTCCGCCAAATTTGGGTGAATGACGTCATGAATCCTCACCCCAATTAGGCTGAATTAATCGTAACCCAAAGTGATCATTTTTTTACAATACACGACTCCACGGTTCCGCGGCTGAGTGACCTACTTTCGAGTGGAACGTAACTGTGCTGCCTAGCGGGCTCATTTCTTTGCTAGTTTTCTTCGGAGCTCTTGCGCGTTTGGAGTTAGATTCGTGTGTTCAGAACAATCTACACATCACACAACTTGACAAGTTTACAAGTAATTTACGCTCTAAGTATTATGTTTTTGATCAACCACAGCGAACCACAGTAGTTAAAAGTATTTGGTTTCATGTTGACTGGTAAATGTATGTTCTCTTGTAAATCAGACAAACGATTGTTATATTCAGCCTGTCGGTTCAGACACGTGTTAGCTTTACAACAACGACACCAATGTTAAATGTAAACTATGCTATTCATGTTAAATTCACGTCTGTGCTATGAACCAAGAGTAAGATTAATGACTTGGATTAGGTTTATTTTCACATTGCCGTAAACTTTATTCAGCTAAAGACTCGTGGTTAAATCATTCATGTCTAAAACAGATTATTGTTATCCTTTGTTTACATCTCATCAGTCAATGTTGGTCATTCCTCTCAAACCTGTATTTTTATTTTGTTTCAGTCATTTACCTCCGTCACAGAGGTTTCCTCAATAAACGTATTGAACAGGATACGCCTTCTTGCTTCAGTTACATGTAAATCTAGACGAGGTTATCTGAAAAGTTAAATCCTCGCACTGCCAGGGGTGAGGCAGTACAGTAAACAAAACCACGTGGCGCGCTACAGCATTGCTGGTATGGGAGAATCGAGGTATTTTAAATAGCTGTTGTGTGCAAGATTAAAGATCTCTTGGACTCGTACATGTTTTCTTCATTGATGTTGCCAGAATTCAGAAGAGTGAAAATATGACTTTTTCATCACGGTTTATTGTGGTGTTGTGGCTGTATACGCACATGTATATGATATAGTTCTAACCACAATAAACAATTGATACGACATTTAAAGGTTATACAAAATGGTCTCAAAATCTGCTACTTTTTTGTGCTAAATTGTTGTAGAGGTGATTATATCGACTTGTTTTACATTTTTGTATGTTTTCAAACTGCCCAAGGTTGGAAATAGCAGCAGTAAAGTGCGACAATTTCATGCCCCTTTCAAAACGGCGAAAGCTGTGACCGCTTGACCTGTGACGTCACAACCTGATTACGATCTGGCTCAAATGCCTGTTGTGACGTCCAAATGTCAGCGACATCACGCTAGAACTCCCACAGTTGGGTGAATCTTTCGTAACAACGCCCGACGTCATAGACTATGACGTTTACGGCGCAATCGTAATCAGGTTGTGACGTCATGCACCAGAGGTCACGGCTCCAATACGTTTTTCCCCACATGTGTGCTATTCGTGTCCCAAGACCCACTTCGACGACATTATTCGGGGAAAAAATACTAATTTGTTGTTTGAAACACTACTGGGTATGTTTTAATGCAGAGTAGTATAGAGTCATTTGGTATAACCTTTAATCACCAGAATATATATATATTTAAAATAAATATATGATTAGTAGATATTGCCTTGCCACCAACTCCTCAAACGAGCCGTCTGAAGACTTTCCTCAAATTTCGAGGTAATTTTTGACAATCTAATTAAATTAAATCCTATCTGCTCCCCATTTGGATACTGTCGCTTGTAGGATCTAACAGGCTTGCAGTAACTCGCGTGTTAACCAAATTCAATTGAAATACGTAAGATCCTATATAGCGACATGTACGATTGGGGAGCATTGATAGGATATTAATTTATTAAGATTGAACTTTTGAGTGCCAGCGGCGACCATAAAGTAAATTTTTCATGGGACATGTCATCCAGGTTATGGCCGTCTTCGGGGTCCTCGAGAAGTTTGCGTTTATCCTTGCCTATCACAGCAGAGGTCTTTCAGCCTTCGATGGGTGTGTAAAAAGTTAAACCTGAAAAAAAAGGACTCGGCCACGTAAATGGACTGGGTCGCCGTATTTCGGTCATTTTGTTTGCCCAAGTCACAAAAAGACGGAGGATAGGTGCATTTTTGCTAGGTAGGGTTCATGCAGTAACAATAATTTGCTACAGAATGTATACTTCCCTGATTGAGTTTTATCTAATATAAATAATTGTGTTTGTATTTCAATGATCTATAGGAACAGGCAAATACTGGACCCCACTCGTTGTGTGAATTGGTAACAGGATAATGGATTAGATTGGCTTGTGGACCTCATGTGAATACCAATTATGCTCTCCTACAAGGAAAGGAAGTTACACCTGGAGGCGAGGAAATCTTATAATCACTGCATGTCTGAGAAAAAACTGTGATATCCTGTTTATTTCTAAGAGGTGGGATGTCCCGCCAGTTGTGGGGAAAGGGGTGCCAAACCAGTTATTTGTAGCTTATTTTGGAATGAAAGCATCCAAGGCTGCTAAAAACAGGGAAAGAATTGGCCCTGTTCAATATGTTTCTGATCTGTCTCTCGTTGCATACGTGGCATGAAATTGGGAAGCGTAGCTCTAATTATTGAAGAGACTTCAAAGAAAGAAAGTTTAGGCAAATGAAAGTTGCATATGTGGTACCAGTGGACGATGGAAACAATTTTGTCGAGGCGTTCAACTGCTATCACAATTGTTTGATGACCCAATGGAATTACCGTTCCCCGATGAAGAACACAACACTGGAGATTAAAAATTGTATATTATCCGAACTAGACAAGAAAACATTTTGGCAGTAAACCTACAATATTGTCGAGGTGTCCGAATCGTAGTGAACAATGTTTTCCTTGCAAGTTTTCCTTGCAAGAAATGTTTTCAAACTTAGCACACAAAACGGCGGCTTCCAGTCATGTCATGTGCTCCAATCATGCAGTAGCGCAAAAACTTGCAACTTTCATTTATTTGACAATATCAACAAGTGTGCGCCGGGAAACAAGTAATCAATTAAAAGACGGGCATAAAACGTTTCACATACTTCGAGCTGTCAGAATGCCACGCTCGCACTTGTGGGTCACAGTGTCAGAACTCTCCAGACCACAGGGCTAAGTAGCACTGTTTTGTCAGATTTTTTTGAAAATTTAAAAAAAAAAATTTTTAAATTTTAAAATTTTAATTTTTTTAAATTTTAAAATTTTAATTTTTTTAAATTTTAAAATTTTAATTTTTTTTTAACATCTTGGAAACACTAAATTATTATATACTATAATACTCATACATGGTCATATTTTAAAGCGCGAGCCCGCGCTTGCCAAGCATGGAAAATTACACTATATAATATATACCCTATACATAGACCAGGTTAATAACATGGCCTTGAAAATGACGCTGAGAGGAAAAACTACCTTCTTTTAGATCGGTCTAGCGATCGAACCAGCGCACGAAATGTGCCAAAGTTGTATGCCATTGAACGAGGACATCCTATAGCTTATGTCGACATGTCATTATCCCAACAACTGTTACTAATTATCACTGTAAACCCAGATGAAGTCCGATGTTACGCTAAATTTTCTTTAGTCGGACAAGATCGTGGCCAGAAAATGTCAGTTTAAACCGCACTGAACAGGCAGTTTTGGTCAGTCCTCTCTTCAATCACCGCATAAATTGGTCTGTTTTTTTAAGCAGGGTGTCAATACATAACGTACCTGTGCTGACATTACTCCATGACATCGCCCTATGGTAAATCCATGCGTGTTTTCTTGTATTCAAATCATTTTAACTGCAAACCCTGCTTCCCGCTGGATTGTCGGCGATAAAAGCTTGGCCGAGTCGGAGATAAAAGCTCGACGCTGATTGGTCGGAATAACGAAAAGGCTATATTTAGAGATATTCCGACCAATCAATGTCGAGCTTTTATCGCCGACTCGGCCAAACTTTTATCGCCGACAATCCAGCGGGAAGCAGGGTTTGCAGTTGAAATGATTTGAATACAAGAAAACACGCATGGATTTACCATAGGGCGATGTCATGGAGTAATGTCAGCACAGGTACGTTGTGTATTGACACCCTGCTTAAAAAAACAGACCAATTTATGCGGTGATTGAAGAGATGACTGGCGAAAACTGCCTGTTCAGAGCGGTTTACACTGACAATTTCTGGCCACAATCTTGTCCGACTAAAGAAAATTTAGCGTAACATTGGACTTCATCTGGGTGTACAGTGATAATTAGTAACAGTTGTTGGGATAATGACACGTCGACATAAGCTCGTTCAATGGCATACAACTTTGTCACATTTCGTGCGCTGGTTCGATCGCTAGACCGATCTAAAAGAAGGTGGTTTTTCCCCTCAGCGTCATTTTCTAGGCCATGTTATTAACCTGGTCTATGTATAGGATATATACTATATAGTGTAATTTTCCATGCTTGGCAAACACGGACTCGCGCTTTAAAATATGACCATGTATGAGTATTATAGTAAGCTATATAATAATTTAGTGTTTCCAAGATGTTAAAAAGAAATTAAAATTTTAAAATTTAAAAAAAATTAATTTTAAATTTTCAAAAAAAATCTCTGACAAAACAGTGCTACTTAGCCCTGTGCTCCAGACTCACGGAACTGAACTGCCTCCTTCTCTCTCCTGTCTCAAACTCCCTCTCCGGGACTGCACTATAATTTTGGCAGTGTGGTTCAGCCGATCTTAAAACATGACGTCATTTCGTCAATTCGGTGTATTTCATTAGCTATCAGAGCTGAAAATGAAGTCGGCATATTCCGTGACTACGACTTGTGCCATATTGACCAGTTTACAGACAAAACACGATCGTTCGAAGAAAATCTCATAATACATCAGCAGAAGTGTTGTCCAGGAAACGAAACTGACATATTCTTCAATATCTGAACCTAGGAACGGCTCGTTGTGAGATTAATTCAGAGAAATTTTTCGAAACTAGGTCGAACTATTTCATATCGCGTTAAATAAACGGAGTGACGCGGAACTTTCACTCATTCTCTCATTTTGCGCAGGGGTGTTGTAATGCACAGCATATTGCTTGGGTAGATGGCACCTCTGAAATTATCCATAAGCCAGTTCGATCAGCATCGCAAGAAACAGGGAAACTTCCCTGTTTAAAAAAAACAAAACATCTAAAGTGATGTCCCCCGATATTTTTTTATTATTTACCGGACATGTTTCAGGGCCAGCCCCTTGACTTACTGTACATTAGGGGTTAAGAGTTTCAAAGTTGTTTCAAATATGTTCCCAGTAACAGATCCATATTGCCTTCTGATGAAATGTTTTATAATACTTTTTTATTGTCTTTTACCAGCATGCCGTGAGAATGATAATTCCTAGGCAAGCTTAACTTGCATCACACATGCATAGGGTCAGGGCCATAGAAAGCCTCATGCAAGATCATTAATGATCCATATCTCGAATACCATCAAACTGCTCACTATGAATCAGGTTTCTGTGGCCTGATAACTTGGAGTTATCGAAGAATCGAGAGGTTTTCAGATGCACAGCTTCGTATATAAATTTGAAAAAATATTACTTGTTCTTTGGCAGATCTGTATATCTCGAACCCTATGCTGTTAGTTATATGAACATAAATGGTCTGATCAGTGATGAGAGTGATCTGAATTTATTGTTTTGTTTTAGCCAGTTTTGTAGGGGTCAATGTTTGACTGCCATAATCATGGAACTCTAATATCTGTATGCTCAACTATATTTGTTTCCTGTATTAATTTATTACGATAGCTCGGGCATTCAGAATATACTAATCGTTTTTCATTGTTTGACTTCCAGGTTATGTTTGCAACCAGTTCAAGGGCACACTGTGGTTCAAAGTAAGGAGAGGCATCACTCAGAAATGCCATGATGCAGCAGAGTCAGGTACAATCCGCCAGAAAACACCAACGAAGAAGCATGAGCTCCACATGTCAGAAGAGCTGGCGTACTCTTCTTCAGCTTCACCCTCATCTGCCGTCGATTCGTCATCCTCTGACGATGACAACGACAGTCCCCCAAGGAATGCTAAAGGCCATCCCACAACAGGTGGGAAAAGACCAAGACAGATTTTTTTAAACCTTTGAGGGATTAAAAACCATTCTACTTGACACAGACTTTCAATGTGCTTCCCATTTTGTGCTCGGGTGTTTTAAGACATGGTACAATGTATATTTTATGCTGTTAAAGAATAAAAGGTGAAATACGCGTGGATTTTGCTTCTGCTGCTGGTTATTTTAAGGGATGGATGATATTGCAGGAGGAATCCGGACAGACTAGACAGTCTGTACAAATGACATGCCCTTTCAGATAGAAGATGCCCCCTCCCCCACACCCCAGGAATTCCGTACAGATGGTGTTTTGTACACCCTGCCCCGTAATTTCCCCATTTGTGGGGATACTGCAGAGTGCTCTGCCCAATTCATCCCCCACTCCCAAATAACTACCCCGAAAATAACCCATTGTTGGTATATTCAGGGGCGACAACCCCACGCCATCCCCACACGTGGGGATATTGTAGGGTTACTGTGGGGATGTTGCCATACCTCTTTGTGGGGTTTTCTGCCCCATATTGGAATTACTGCCCCGCAGATTCCCCACGTGGGGATATTGTGGGGTTTTCTGTCCCATGCTGGAATTACTGCCCCGCAGATTCCCCACGTGGGGATGTTGAGGGGTTTTCTGCCCCGCAGATTCCCCATGTCGGGATATTGTGGGGTTTTCTCTCCCATGCTGGAATTACTGCCCCGCAGATTCCCCACGTGGGGATATTATGGGGTTTTCTGCCCCGCAGATTCCCCACTTGGGGATATTGTGGAGTTTCCGTCCCATGCTGGAATTACTGCCCCGCAGATTCCCCACGTGTTGATGTTGTGGGGTTTTCTGTCCCATGCTGGAAGTACTGCCCCGCAGATTCCCCACGTGGGGATATTGTGGGGTTTTCCGTACCATGCTGGACTTACTGCAGGAATATTGTGGGTCTATCCCATACCAGCTTTAAATATAGTTCCCCGCATCATCCCCACATGTAGGGAACACGTGGGGCTGAGGTTGGGATAGTGCAGGGATTTAATTCAGCTAAGCAGCATTAAGAAACTCTTTTTCCATGACTAAGTCCAATGTGGAGATTTTACCAAATCCCTACACATTCCCCACATTGGCTGTCCTACACATTCCCCACATGATCCCTACACAGCTTGCCCGACATAAACCCCACAAATTCCCCAGCTTACTGGTTTGTAAGGGAGGCTCTCTGGTCGAAAGATTATATTTTCGCTTCCTAGTGAAAACAAATATACCTCGGTTGGATTACATATGCGACAAGGTAGATAAATTAAAGGGATCTGGCTGTAAACTGGAGAGCGGAAGAGGCATTGATGTTACGATGTTACGCATTGAAGATTCAGGTTACGAAGATAAAAGGGGCTTCCTGGTAAGCCGAGAAAACAATTGTGGTTTGTGGATCAACTTAACCTCCTGTGTTTCTTAACTCCACTATTTACTTTAGAATACTCGATATATAGAGTGCAAAAATAAGTTCACATTGAATGCAACCAGGAAGAAGAGATTTATTTACATATTGAAAATAATGTTTACATCTGGAATTGCTCTGAAGACTCCCTATGTTGTGAAATCGCGGGCGCTACACACACAGTCCTAAGAAGGCGCTCACGAAGACACACTGCTGTCGAACACATGCAGGTATAGTCATTTACCTTCTTAGATTACTTGACTTTGTATATGTGATGTGAATATGATACTGTTCTCTGTATTTTTCGATGATTTCTTGTTTATTTTCAGGATTTGCCGAAGCAATGTGCCGATAATGTCCCTGAAGTGATCATTCTAAAGCATAGCTATGAATATTAAGAATAAAAAATGAAAAGTCACCAAGAGACAAAAATTACTTCGGAATGATTAATCCTGGCATGTCCTTTCAGAGCAACTAGTAAGACTCTGATTTATTTTAGTCAACCAATACTCTCGACTGGACTAGTGGATCAGTGGTACAAAGCAATCAAACGCTCAAAGACACGAACAGTTTTCTAGCTAAAGTATGATATGTAGATGAAGGGAAGTAAACTCTAAGTTCGCCAATATGTGACTGTCACTGCATAACAGTATCAAAATATGACAGATCTTAGTAAAAGGAATAGTATTACCTGTTTAAAATTATTACACTTTCCCAGAATATGCAGCTCTTCGATGTTTCACATTCTGTTTTGGCAAACTCTTAGAACAAATATCATAGGAAATACTTAATCTGCATGAATATGCGTATACTTTTTGTTCTCATCTCGTCCATAATCCGATTAAATCAGGATCATATGGGGAGATCAGAGTTGGATGCTCAATAATAACCCTTACAAACCAATAAGCTGGGGAATTTGTGGGGTTTATGTCGGGCAAGCTGTGTGGGGAATGTGTAGGACAGCCAATGTGGGGAATGTGTAGGGATTTGGTAAAATCCCCACATTGGACTTAGTCGTGGAAAAGGAGTTTCTTAATGCTGCTTAGCTGAATTAAATCCCCGCACTATCCCAACCTCAGCCCCACGTGTTCCCTACATGTGGGGATGATGCGGGGAACTATATTTAAAGCTGGTATGGGATAGACCCAAATATTTCTGCAGTAAGTCAAGCATGGTACAGAAAACCCCACAATATCCCCACGTGGGGAATCTGCGGGGCAGAAAAGCCCACAACATCCCCACGTGGGGAATATGTGGGGCAGTAATTCCAGCAATGTACGGAAAACCCCACAATATCCCCAAGTGGGGAATCTGCGGGGCAGAAAACCCCACAATATCCCCACGTGGGGAATCTGCGGGGTAGTAATTCCAGCATGGGAGAGAAAACCCCACAATATCCCCAGGTGGGGAATCTGCGGGGCAGTAATTCCAATATGGGAGAGAAAACCCCGCAATAACCCCACGTGGGGAATCTGCGGGGCAGAAAACCCCACAACATCCCCACGTTGGGAATCTGCGGGGCAGTAATTCCAGCATGGGAGAGAAAACCCCACAATATCCCGACGTGGGGAATCTGCGGGGCAGAAAACCCCACAACATCCCCACGTTGGGAATCTGCGGGGCAGTAATTCCAGCATGGGAGAGAAAACCCCACAATATCCCCATGTGGGGAATCTGCGGGGCAGAAAACCCCACAATATCCCCAGGTGGGGAATCTGCGGGGCAGTAATTCCAATATGGGAGAGAAAACCCCACAATATCCCCACGTGGGGAATCTGCGGGGCAGAAAACCCCACAACATCCCCACGTTGGGAATCTGCGGGGCAGTAATTCCAGCATGGGAGAGAAAACCCCACAATATCCCGACGTGGGGAATCTGCGGGGCAGAAAACCCCACAACATCCCCACGTTGGGAATCTGCGGGGCAGTAATTCCAGCATGGGAGAGAAAACCCCACAATATCCCCATGTGGGGAATCTGCGGGGCAGAAAACCCCACAATATCCCCAGGTGGGGAATCTGCGGGGCAGTAATTCCAATATGGGAGAGAAAACCCCACAATATCCCCACGTGGGGAATCTGCGGGGCAGAAAACCCCACAACATCCCCACGTGGGGAATCTGTGGGGCAGTAATTCCAGCATGGGAGAGAAAACCCCACAATATCCCCACGTGGGGAATCTGCGGGGCAGTAATTCCAATATGGGGCAGAAAACCCCACAAAGAGGTATGGCAACATCTCCACAGTAACCCTAGGGGATGGCGTGGGGATCGTGAGTAAAATGCAGGCGAGCTGCCGAATACTCTCCAAGTTTCTTCAGGCGAGCAGAGGAGAGCAATATCAAGATATTCGTAAGCATCATAGGTATTTAGTTTACTTTCAAGGCGAGTGATCGTTAACTCTCCTTGAAATACTTTCAGGAGAGTGGAGGCGAGAGGAGAGTGATCACTCTCCTCTCCCGGCCAGCACTGAAACACCATCTGTACAGAATTCCTGGGGTGTGGGGGAGTGGGCATCTTCTATCTGAAAGGGCATGTCATTTGTACAGACTGTCTAGTCTGTCCCGATTCCTCCTGCAATATCATCCAACCCTTAAAATAACCACCAGCAACGGCAAAATCCACGCGTATTCCACCTTTTATTCTTTAACAGCATAAAATATATATTGTATCATGTCTTAAAACACCCGAGCACAAAATGGGAAGCACATTGAAAGTCTATGTCAAGTAGAATGGGTTTTTTTCATCCCTCAAAGGTTTAAAAAAATCTGTCTTGGTCTTTTCCCACCTGTTGTGGGATGGCCTTTAGCATTCCTTGGGGGACTGTCGTTGGCAGATGAGGGTGAAGCTGAAGAAGAGTCCACCAGCTCTTCTGACATGTGGAGATCATGCTGCTTCAATGGTGTTTTCTGGCGGATTCTACCTGACCTTGCTGCGTCATGGCATTTCTGAGTGATGCCTCTCCTTACTTTGGACCACAGTGTGCCCTTGAACTGGTTGCAAACATAACCTGGAAGTCAAACAATGAAAAACGATTAGTATATTCTGAATGCCCGAGCTATCGTAATAAATTAATACAGGAAACAAATATGGTTGAACATACAGATATTCCAGTTTCATGATAATGGCAGTCAAACATTGACCCGTACAAAACTGGCTAAAACAAAACACAATAAATTCAGATCACTCTCATCACTGATCAGACCATTTTATGTTCATATAACTAACAGCATAGGGTTCGAGATATACAGATCTATCAAACAACAAGTAATATTTTTTTCAAATTTATATACGAAGCTGTGCATCTGAAAACCTCTCGATTCTTCGATAACTCCAAGTTATCAGGTCACAGAAACCTGATTCATAGTGAGCAGTTTGATGGTATTCGAGATATGCACTGGATAAGCATATATTGAAGGGCCATAAAGAATGTGAAAATGCACATCAGTAAGGTACTAAGCATCTTCATGTATGTTTCGATCAAATAGCAGCTGAGATATCATCCACGGTACAGCAATACGAAAGTGATTTCTGTATTCCCCTTCAAGATGGGTGGGGGGGGGGGAGAAGGTGACAGCCGCCAACCTTGGCGATGTGGAACTGATGTGTTCCATGTTCTCCTAACAGATATGAATAATTTACTTCAACTTACACTATGTCGCTCAGCCAGTTCCTGTGACACAAAGCCCGGGAGAGGTGCGTCTACATTGGTCTGGGTTGGGAGAAGTTTGTTGCCATACTGTTTCTCCAGAAAATACAACCTTGTGATTTTTTTCCATCATCACTATTCCTGAAGACTGCAGTACAAACAGGGACCTGTTTTACCATACACAGCCACCTTAAAAGACAATAAAACAAGAGTTCAATTGAACCCAAAATACGCCCGTAAAAACATACAGACATTTTTATCTCCTGAATGTTGTTATAGACAAAGGTTAACCATACAAATGAACTTTTCTCGACTGTATGTTGTTTGTATTGTTGCAATTGTCATAATACTGTACATGTATAAGCTATCATTGTTGTGTAAGTGGTGTAGGCAGGTTTGGAAAGCAGGTTGGGGGAGGGGGGGGGGTACATAAGGGCCTAGATTGGTATTTGTAGGAGCAAGTTAAACTCCAGTTACTCTTACTCTGCGGTGGTGCATATTCCCTCACTCCCGGTTATGCACTTATGTATACATGTATCAGTAACTTTAAAACAAAATTTTTGTTAGCATAAGCTGCAAAAGTAAGCTCATTGCCTGATGAATTAGGTCGAAATGACAGTAGGTGCCAAATACAAGGATTTCAGACTAAAATCAAGGGGAGTAACTGAAGAAAACGTCAAATCAGCTCAAAAACAGTTTGTGCACACCTACACATGGTACTGACCATATGTACCAAATTTCAAAAGAATCCATCGAAGGACAGTATGTGTCAAATTTAAATTTCAGACCAAAATCAAGGGGAGCAACTCAAGAAACTGTTGAATCAACTCTAAAAAAATTGTGCACATGTTCACTCAGCACCAATCATGTGTACCTAATTTCAAAAGAATGCAATTAAACCCCTCTTAAAGGAGTTTCGTTGACGAGGACTGTAGGTGCCAAACAAAAAGTATTCCAGACTAAAATCAAGGGCGGATAACTAAAGAAAATGTTGAATTGGTTTGAAAAAAATTCCACGCAAAAAAAAAAAAAACACGCAGTAGTCTACAGTTGTCGAGCTGTAAGGTTGTGTCACAAGAGTGATGTCCCTTCATGTAGCCGACCCATCGGCAGACAAAACAGTGGGCCAAATTTGAGGAAGATCCATGCAGAACTTCCTGAGAAATCGCGATAACAAGGTTTCATGGGGAAATCCAAGATGGCTGCCTGGTGGCCATATTGGATTTTCGAATCGGACCAGAAAAGGTATCTTGCATAACTACACCCCAAGGGGAACATGTGTACCGAATCTGAGAAAGATCCATGCAGTAGTTCCTGATAAATCCCGATAACAAGGTTTCATGGGGAAATCCAAGATGGCCGCCTTGTGGCCATATTGGATTTTCGAATCCAAGAATTGTTTACGGACGGACGACGGACGGACAGACGACGGACCACGGACGAAAAGCGACTTGAACAGTCCATCATCTGGTGATGGTGGGCTAAAAATAGCCTGTTGCAGTTGTTCATATGTCGTGGTGTAGTGGATATGCACATTGGATCACAAGCGCCTCAAAATGTTCTTTTACCGAGTTCAATTCCCAGGAGATCAACATGTGTGACGTCGACAAGTTATTTCAATCTTTCTCAAAAAAATAGAACTCGTGGACTTCGGAAGGCTGCCGTCATATATGCGTGCATTTTATGGTTTTGATGTTTGAGTGTAATCTGCAGAAATACATAGTTTTACCTATTTCACAAAACTGGGTCATGTGTATAGTGCTGTGTTATGTATAATGCTTTATTTACCTTTGTCAGTCATAACAGGAAAAAATGTACAAAGTACAATACTTTAATAATTAAAACTAATTTGGTGGTTCAGAGAAAATTTTAATGAAAAGCAGAGCGTTTGAAGTCCACCGACATTGAAACTACTGATTTGGCTTGGAACCTTAAAATTTAGTACTCAGCATGGAAAGTTAGCTCGAGTGAAATCCTGTGGCAAGTTAACCACATACAAAATTTGAAAAGGATCCGTTCAGGTTTTCAAAAGTTACTGTCGGAGTCTAGCGGATCACGGTTAAAAACAAACCCAAGAGAGATCTTGCGGTGAGCGAGTGAGTGAACCCTATTTCAGTCATATCACGATGTTTGGTTCCTATTCCTCTTCACACCCGGAAACCACACAGGAAGGGTCCTATTCTCCATGGGTGCCCCAGTTAGTCGTCTCTTACGACAAGCTGTCTGAGGAGCTGAGACCTATTCTTATGATGATTTGGAGTGTGGACACACGGACGGACCCCAATACCATATTCTCCCCTTTAGCCCTTTGGGGGACAGTTATAGAGGAAAAACATAATGAATGTATCGCTGCAGTTCAAGTTGAGGAAAGTCACACGATTCAAGCACCCTATGCAATGTATTGCTTAAATAATGGTTACATGGATGATGTGTAATAATATTTTATAAAAACTGGTTATTATGAAATGATAAACATGGTACTGAACTCAAATTTTAAAGAAAATCTTGACCTAAAATAGGACCTTTTGTACCATTGACAAAGTTCACAAATGTTTTTAAGCATCTTCCCTACTGAAATATTCACTGGTTTTGCATATTACCAAATAAGTGTGGCCTGCAGTTCCAGGCTGCTGTTGTCTGCTATAAAAATGAATAAAATATTTTTTTGTTCAAGTTTTTCTGGTTATTTGCAACAACAACAGTTTCACACTGGCAGATATAAAAACGAACTTGCAGCAGCAGTGAAAAATACCCATCGAGTTGTCCCAAAAAGCCTGTCCAGGCCTGGGGGGGGGGCCGAAATGGCCCCCCCTAATTATTTTTCTTACCCCTTGAGCTAGGGGGCTGAAACTTATTACACTATACCCCTGGGTCAAGCTCTACCAGAAAATGTAAAAAATCCAAGGTGGCCGCTTTGATGACGTCACAGTGAAGTCATTTTCAAAAACGGCATTTTTTGGTCGATTTTTCGGTCAGATTTTCCGAATTTTTATTTTTGCAATTTCTCCACAAAAACTGTACGAAAAATTAGCAAATATTAATGTGATATGAAATAAAATATTTTTTGCCCACTTTTCATTGCGGAAAAGCAGAAATTTTGAAGAAATTTGACAAAAACATCACTTTTCTGGTACCCACGTGGCCGCCATCTTGGATTTACCCATGATCCTCTGCTCTTGGGGTTATGCAAATAGGCTCAAAATGACCCCAATAAGATAAACTATAAAGTCACGGAGTTTCAGCTCTTCATTTTTTGCCGTTCCGGAGATAGTGCAGAAAGTTTGGTAGGGGGGGCCATAATGGCCCCCCCCAGGCCAGGTAGGGTTAAGAGTGGATTAACAGATTTTTTCTAAATCGTCCGTTAGTCAACGTGTGCACAATCCTTCAAAAGCAGGAAATTAACATGAGGGTGAGACTCGCAAAACCCCTCGGCTTCCCACGAGTAACTAAGAAATATGCTGAGAAAGTGCAATATATTATGGTTACAGGGCCTGATCTAGACTTTTAGTTTGGGCACCTATAGATGGTGCAGAGTGTGATAAGTTATAATGAAATAGGCCATGATGTGGGACTGTCGAAGCCTATGGAAGCTGTGGGAATACTAAATGGTCTAAATACAGCCGGATATCTAATTCATATTTGGCGAAAGTACTTGCATTAGTATTGGTTTCAGCCTGTTCAGAGAGGGGATTTGTTTATTGTTTTATTGGGGGGGGGGGTTCATAATGAGCTCGAAAACAGCCTGGGTCAGGCCTGGGCTACATGTACTAATCATTCAGGATTGTACTTTTTACTGCATTATTCTGCAGATTTAACAGCTACAGTAACATTCAAGCAAATATCGCAAAAGGGGCATAATTTTTCAAGGAGATAAATAATTTGGTAGCCGTACCGAACACAATTTAGTAGATGTACCGAACACGGGCCTGCAGATATGACTTGTACACTCAACTTATATATCACAAAATCAGAGATAATTAGATCCGAAATGAAACTCTTAACCCCTAATGTACAGCAAGTCAAGGGGCTGGCCCTGAAACATGCCCGGTAAATAATAAGCTACAAATAACTGGTTTGGCACCCCTTTCCCCACAACTGGTGGGACATCCCACCTCTTAGAAATGAACAGGATATCACAGTTTTTCTCAGACATGCAGTGATTATAAGATTTCCTCACCTCTAGGTGTAACTTCCTTTCCTTGTAGGAGAGGATAACTGGTATTCACATGAGGTCCACAAGCCAATCTAATCCATTATCCTGTTATCAATTCACACAATGAGTATTTGCCTGTTCCTATAAATCATTGAAATACAAACAAAATTATTTATATTAGATAAAACTCAATCAGGGCAGTATACATTCTGTAGCAAATTATTGTTACCTGAAAAGAGAGGCAGAAATGCATTTTAGTATCAAACATAATACTGTTAAACGTGACAGTTTTATAGTCTAAAGTACCGGTTACAGAACAGAATTTCATATTTTAAACTGTGCTCTCAGCCTATTTCACTTGTAAACAGAAAATTCATTCCGTTGCAAATAAAAATCAATCTTCCTTTCCATTGAGAGCAAACTAATGGAGGTAAATGTAGGTGAGGTGTTCAGCCAACGACATACAAACTACCATACATGTATTTCTAATTTGATGATCATACTTCTAGTCAGCTATGCATTAAACAGACTAAAAAACAAACGAACAGTATCAATGACTAGTGATTAATCAATCCAGATACAGTCATTGAAGGGATATTTAGCCTACTCTACCTTGGAGTCACTGTTCAAATCTTTGTACTCTTCTGATGGCGGAATGTCCATCCATGACATGCTCTGGTTCCATGACATCACCCTTGAAATTATCATTTCAGTCATATGCTTCAAACCTGATAAAAAAAAAAGATGTATTCAATAGGAGTTTTGCACCTCCTCCCCCCCCCCCTTCACATTTTTTTTTTCAATAATAATAATAAAAACAATCCTGGCCTGCAATAGTTTCATATACAGAACTTTTTCTCTGTTGTTTCTATATAAACATATATTCTGACCAGACAGATCACCGTATCAAATCTAAAACTGGCGGTCAGTAAAATTAAATTAATATCGTGTTGGTTCGAAAACAGGTGATTTCACCCCTGTACCTAAACGACCAGCTGTCTGAATATCCATCCCGTTTTAGGGACAGAAACTTTTAAATAAATCGGAAATAAAAATTCATTTTTTAGGTCATAACAGTAATACCAGCTGATACTGCGAAAAGTTTGTAGGCCACGAAAATGGGGTGCACGTCAATAGGTATACGATTTGACATGTAAATCAAAACACCTTACCGCTCGACTAATTCATGTTTCCTTCCCGATAGTTTCGCTTTCCGTTTCCTCAGATCATCCTTTAGGTCTTTCAGCGTCCATTCTTCGTATTTATTCGCCATCTTAACGTTTTGGTGAAGAAAACTCAACCAAGTTCAACTTGCCAATGTTTACAATCGGGCCCCACTTCCGGTGTTGCGCGCCCAAACTTGCTTGTAGAAAGTCTTGATATGAAGGGAGACAACTCGATTAACATGCAAATTAATAGGCAATGGCCTAAGACGGCTCACATTTACAGTCGTGATTTAGCCTTATATATCGGAGGAAATTTATGGATGCGATACATTAGACACAGAACTTCTATTCATGCATTACATTAAAAAATATTCTTATGACATATGATCAGTGAATTGATATTCTAACAATCTTTAAACCTAGTCCTATAGGGCAATGGGCACGGCCTATATTCCGCGAAAATATGAGGGGGATACGCCGGAGATGGTAACCAACACTTGATAACTCTGCCTGTATCTCTTCGATATTTGATTCTGTTTAGTTATTTTTAAACCTGTACAGATACCCGTTTCAAAAATATATCTTTTGCTACACATTTCTTTCACCTCCAGACGAGAGGTTTACCGTGAAAGATGCATGGTGTCGATTCGACGGGAATTTTTCGCGATACACCGGCACAAAACGTTTTAATAACTTTGATTGAAAATGCATCAAAAAAATACAAATCTAAATAAATAGTTTTCATTTCGAGTATTATAGGATCATGAAAAAGATATAAATGTTTTTGTATATTCTTTTAAGAAAACAGAGTTCACAGTCTGCCTGCATGATCCCCACATTTATCTCACACTATATGTGCAAATAAAATATCGCCCCACTTCAACCCCACTATCGTCTTAGGCTATGCATGAAAGAATGCTTGCCCAACAAAATCCCCACGTTCATCTTAAGCTATGAAAACGGCGAGCATTTTGCCCTACATCATCCCCACGCCGGACTTAAACTTAAACTCAGTACAGCCCGGCACATTCCCTACATTGGACTTTGTCTACGAGCGCTGGAAAAAGTCCACCCCACCTAATCCCTACAAACAACTCAGTCGATTAAATCCGAAGTTCATTTTCCCTACACCAACCCCACGTTAGACTTTGAATATATAGCAGATAAAGGTATGCCCTACATCATCCCCACGCGAACTTTGAATTCTCGCCCATTCACCCGTCATAATCCCCACATCAGCCCTACATAATCCCCATATTTATGCTAAATTTGCATAACCGTGGGCAGCTGCCCCATACAAACCCTACGTTATCCCCACGAGGAAAGTTCCAAACCACGCTTCGCCCCACACGAACCCCACGCGCCCACCAAAACCCCACACTTTCCCTACGCAATCCCCACGTTTATGTTTGTAAGG
>JAVTVY010001125.1:0-34414 GCA_036873755.1 Hanleya hanleyi
TCCATTTTTCTCCGAATAGATATTTTCAACTTTGGTCCGGATACTCGGTATGGAACAATGTTTTCCGGTGTCACCAAATAAGGCATCTATCAGATCAGAAGGCTTCTATTTTATTTATCTGTCCTAATTTTGTCGCTGTTGCCGTCTTTCTCAAATTAAAAACCTAGTTTGGCATGCGAGACTTAAGATCATTATTTCACTTATTACAGCTAGGTATTGGCAAATCCTTAGAATTAATTCATGAATGTTCCGTGTTGCCCCCTGTTTCCGTTTTGCCCCAAGTTTCCCTAGCGACGACGGCCAGTTAAGTAGACCCTAAAAAAGGGTTTAGATGCCAAACGAGAACATAGCCTTGTTTTGCTTATGATGCTGGGTAAGTTGGTATACCAGAGCTCTTGAGCCCTCTTCTATCCCCATAATCCAATTTAAGAGTTTCAGTCGCCGATTACATATACTTTCCAGAAATTTTCTTTCCAAATGTAGGCCTACCCTGAGAAATTATACACATTCTTTGGTTAGGTTTTGAACCGGTTGTGTATAGCTTACAAATAATAGTGTTCAGCGTAAAACAACGGCAGTTAAATGGGCAATATATGGTTTTTTATGGTAACAATATGGAGCTAAATCTCAGAGAGATGCAAAAATAAGTATTGACAGTGTTGTCAAACAGCTGACAGACTAATTCGCATAAAATCCGCCAAAGGAGATACACAATGATACATATTTGGCAAGACGACGTAAATGTCTAACAGATTATCTCTGATAATTCATTAACAAAAATATAAATACTCACTTTTGTAAAACCTGGAAATATTGCGTTTGTAAAAGCTTGACATCGGCGTAGATACCACACTGGACACTAACACCGCCACGATCAGGTACACAAGCTGCATGCTGTCTGTGAGGTACGTGCGTCTTCTCGGCTCTCAATCTCAGTCTGTGAGGCTTATGTCATAAACTCTGATTTTATGCTCAGCTGATATAGACGGCACTATTAAAAGATGCACCTGGTTTGTTACTGGGAAATGAGATAATCTCAGATGTGACGTTATAAGACAGACTCCTCGTGGAAATGAACCGCGGAATATTGGCCAATAGAAGGTTGTTAGCTAATCTCGCTACATAAAATTTAAAAAAAGTACAGTTCTGCGATTTTTCTCACTTGTCTAAATAAAGCTTCTGTCGAAGTATAATGCGTGTCTTTGGAAGAAGCAAGGATCTTTAATAGTCCCAGAAAGAGGCAAGGAAGTTGGATAGAGCGAGTGGGAAGGTGTGACGTGTCAACGTATGGTCTCTGCTTCAGGGAGTTCCGTGCAAGAAACTAAACCTATCGCACTGTCACCAAACCCATGGGCATGCATCCGTAAACGAGTAGAAAATAGACTTAATATATCATAGCCTGCTTAACTGTTTCATCTCTCACCTTGCATGGCACTATTTTTTTCACGACTTGGCTGAGTAAATATATGACTGACTGCCCATCATATTTTCGAAGACATTGTGAGTAAGCAGGACGGGTTAAGTAGGATATGTTGACATTGATTCATATTTACCTACCTGAACATCCATCTATAAATTATTTTTACACTTGAAGTGAATTTACAGTATACCTAAATAAAAATAATAATAAAAGTTGAACAATTTTATTATAAAGGATATACGAGAAAACGTATAAAAATAACACGCCGGCATAAATGATCGCAATTTGTATATTTTTCTATCAAGATATATTTCGTTCGATGAGATTCGGTCAGGTTTATCTACTGTGGAAATCATAGATTACACTGTATTGAAGGCGAACACCGACGACAGACGGGAAGCCTTCCCATGGGTGGGCAACACGGCAGATTTATTTGTCTATACAAAAACCTGCTAATGTCTTGAAATAGTTATATATCGTTTTATCCCCATACCTAACTGTCGTTGTCTTTCTCGATTATTAGACAACATGGAATCTTGCTGAAAATAATTTCCAAGATCCTACAATCAATATCAGGTCCATGTTCCGCTATTGCTACATGTATTATTCTCGAGAACTAAGAGTGTGCTTCTCCACCGAAATCGCCAGGGAATCTACAGACCAGGATTTCATTTACTGCGGGATATGCAAAATGGCGGGTCAAACATGGCCGCATAATCTCGCTCGGACAATTTTATCATCTATGACGGATTAAGGGAATTACTCCTACTCTCTAGTAACTCGAATAAACGACCATTGTTTCAACAGAGGGATAGCGACCACATCAATATTTCATCGAGAGTAAACAGGATGCAGTATCGTCATTTACTCTAGGTTCTCCCGCAATCGATACCATCTAATTTATAAGTTCCGTCCCCGCTGAGTATTTATACTACATTAATCTGAACAAAATACAGTTTTGTTCTTTAATTATAAAAGAGATAAATGTCAGCATCAAAATTAATCGCATAATTACTGACATATTTACGACCATATTATCGTACGTGTGGTGTGCAACTAGTCTGAATTGTTCAGAAAGAAGTCACAGACAAGTCCTTTCACTCGACACATCTTATACATACATTGCGAGAAGAAAGTACTTGGAATTGCCGGTTTTGGAAGTTTATTCGTCGATGTCGAAGTTCAAATTACCAATGTTTGTATTTCAATGACGGGTTTTGATTTGACTGGATATGGGTTTGGGAGAACTGGAGAAGTAGTTTGTACTACCAAGTGTGATTTATGGAAACTGCAGTTAGAATATATATGAGCTTAATTTGAGTGATTCAAAAGGAAGCACACTTCCTGCACACTTCCTGCAAAATAGATTGCGTAGACACATGACCATGGAAGGATGTGCTGTATAGAATGGATTGTGTACACTGTAAGAAGGTAGCTTGAGCTGTGGCCCTATATACGCAAATCCCGAAGTTGTAGCACCAAAATTTATATGACAGGGTTGCTCTAATACTGATGACGTCATTTCAATCAATATTTTTCTCTCGCTACGTTCAAGAGTCCGAAGGTCACATGCCACTAGTCACCCCTATGGGCTAGCGTATAAGGGTGTGCTTTTCATCCATCCGAGTGTGCATCAGCCCGTACCTGCGCTTTTCCTACTACTCCCGTGTGCACATGTGCACGATGACGTCAAATTCACACATGGCCAGGGTACTGTATGACTTTATACAACAATAGCTTTACATAGAATTCCCCACAAACAGCGGTTCTTCTACTGCCGAATACATGTATATCATAGTCTTGTGTCTGCATGTAATGTATATATACCACCCTTTCCCCCTCTGATAAACGCGACAAAAATGCGAAAACAGATGTTCCAGGATACTTTGCCGTTACAGTATCCTGGACTGATCGAAGGATAAACAAGAGTGAAGACGTCCGTTGGACACGGACAAGAACACCGATGGTCGAGGATCGACGCAACGACAAGGGCAGTTGTTCAAAGGGCAGCAACTTTGCTGAACAAGAGCAGCCGGCGATGCGTCTGATCATGGAGCTTACTGATACACGGTCAATAGCGTACGTTAATTGTACATCCAACACAAACCAAACAAACACACCCAACCTGGAGTTACAATAAGGTCTATAGACGTCCTGTACCCAGTATCCTTCAGAGAAATAAACTCTTCCAGGATGGATGAAACCATAATATCCTACTCAGAACACTCCTCTAATAAGCAAATCACGCCAGTCGTAGTTTACTCAACGAGCTCCAAACGATGCCCCGCACGGCCCATTTGGATCATGTATGGCCCACTTATCACCCAAAACCTCCACAACGGGAGTCCCTAGCGAGAGAGTATGCGCACTTTGACGTTTCCGAAGAAAATCACACCACGGTCCCGCCAGTCATAGGCTACTGTGAAAGCTCGATCGAAATAATACCCACATCCACCCATGTATACTCCACAAGAACATGATTATTCCTGTGTGTCAAGTTCACCATTCCGGCTCTTTTAACCCTGTAAAGTCCTTTTTTTCCGGAATTTATTTTCGGGAAATCCTAGTTGTGCATCCACCCCCCAGTTACCTGACCGACCTTGACGAGGGCTTCAGTATGACAACCTGTACGACGACCCATTTTGCCCAGAGTTAGCCCACCTATAGATCCATTGACTGGATGTGAAGGGTCCGTGCATGTTTCGCATTTTGTTCTGGGAAAATCCTAGTATTATATCCACCTCAGCCAGTCACGTGACCAAAATTGACCTGTCCACTTTGCCATGGCAACCCCTTAATCATGAGATTTCACCTTTATATACAACTAATGGCTTTATGGTTGATAAAAATGGATTATTATTTTCGGCATATACCTTTTCATTGTAACAAATATAGACAACATTTGCTCGATAAAGTTTATTCGAAAAAAAACCAAAAAAAAAAACCAATTAGCTAGCTTTAGTTTTGCTATGAGGTGTCAGTAGATATATTTCTAAGCCCCCTGTCGCTAAATGCCTAAAATATCAACCATGTCAGGGAACACATTTTGACTCATCATCAATCCATTAGACTGCGCAATAGACATTCTCAGTCAATACGAATCGAAATCTTCGTCATATAAACGTCAAGAAAAATCAAATTCTGGGTTTGGATGAAAACAAGTATCAGATTTATTAATCTCACGCGCAAAGAAGATTTTCCAGACTGAATGTGACATATTTATTATTTCGATAGAAAAAGAAACCTTTGTCAGTGATAATAATTGCGAAGGTAGGGAAATGATGCGGTCTTACAGATATGTTCAAATGGAAATCGTCAGGAGTTGTTTAAGTCACAGCATGAAACAGAATTTATATCATTCGTGCGAAATATGAAATAAAAATAAGAGGTGGCAATACCTTTGTTTAATGGCAGCAGTTTATCAGATAAATGGGGCCTTTTAATCACTATCCATAATACTGGAATTGAATTGTTATGAATTATTGGAAGAATCAAAAGCCTAATCTCTATGAGAAGCACTCTTTGCCGTCCGACCATTGAATATGACAGGCTCACCTTTTCGTCGGGCAAAATGCAATCTCAGTAAACTCAGATATGATATCACGGAATATTATATCTGAATTCAGACCTATATAAATCCCGTGCGAATTCGAAACTACTATTGTTAGCCAATCAGGTGGACAGCTTGTTGAAACAATTTCAAGATCACGCCCACATTAATTACATACGGTAGTTCGTGGTCTAATTTTTAAACAGTATCCTGAAACAGTATTCAAATATATGGCATCATTTCCAGACAGGGTGAGTGTAAAACCGTAAAGATCAAACAATTTACTCCCGCCGAAAAGTCTGGCTTTGTTAGGGGTAGAAAATATCAAAAGATTGTGCCGTGCGAAGATGTTAATCTCCGTGAAGTAAACGTCAATCATTGTCAGAGAGAAGATGTAGAAATGGTCGTGATTGGCTTATTGTGGGATCTCGTAGAATATCGGCGAACATTTCGCACGAAGTTTTCATAGCGTTACGTCTAGATGGTATTCCCCTGATTTACCATCTTGGTTTATCTAGATTGTGCAAAATGTGCCGAGAATGAGCATATTTTATTAAATAGGTGAGGACATTATGGTGTTTCATTTCGGCCATTCGTTTGTCCCCCCTGGGCACATCAAAATCGTGATTCGTTTGTACCCCATCAAAATCGTGTAGCGCGACGCGTAGTGCGACGTGGTGTTTCACAATTACAGTCGTTTCGCTTCGTTCATCATCTCTTGCCAAGTCCGTTTGACAAAGGAGTACTATACGGAGTATACATTACAGGCCTGCATGTGTAAAGCCTGGAAAAACCGCACGCACCACAGTCGCCTGAAAATGTTTAGTGCATTGACACAGCCTGTATTCTGTACATCACCTGGCCCATGTAATCGAAAGCAGTGATCAGTGAGTTTAAGATGACGCTGTGGTGGTGGTGGGCAGTGAGTTAGATGGCACGGCTTTGTGAAGAGTGATGAGGTGAGTGGTAGTTTAGAATGGCGGCTGTGAGTAATTGAGTGGTGGAGTTAGATAACGCTGTGGTGGTGAGTAGTGAATAAGGTTCTTGTAGTGGTGGTGGGTGGTGGGTTTAAGATGGCTGTGGTGGTGGTGGGTGGTGGGTTTAAGATGGCTGTGGTGGTGGTGGGTGGTGGGTTTAAGATGGCGGCTGATATTTTGTTCCCCGGGTAAAATTTAAGGGGTCTCAAGGTCATCTGGCGATCACGTGATCAAGGCATGTACTGACATGTTCTGGATTGCATCAGCATTGGCTGGGTGCCAAGTGTTGACCACTATAGGTCTGGCAACCTTTGACCTTTGTATTCCTCCGCGGTGATGCGGTCTGGCGGTGATGCGGTCGCGGAAGAAAGCTTCCGCGGAGGAAAAGTAGTCCGTAGACTACAAATACGCTGCATGGTCCGATTGGGGCGAGTGAGGCTCTTTTCAGTCATGTCATGGGTGTTTTCACAGAATAAATGCCATGCGGAGGATGGGTACTAGTATTTCGCTGACGTCCTAGTAATAAACATAATCTATGGGTGTTGTACCATGTTAATAGGATCAGTCTAGCATCTGTACCACCCCAGGGTCGAGTGTTTATTGTCCCGTGTATCTCCGCAAGAAAACAACAAACAAAATGGCGGCTCCAGGATGGTGTGGGGATGCCCTTTCCATATCACGGCGTCGACCGTAGCGCCATCTGCACACATTGACGCAAGGGAGACAACTCGTGTAGCCTAAGGGTATGAAAATAGCCGTGTTGGAGCTAGGAGAGTCACTACTGGTCCAATGGGGTCGAGTGAGGTATCCATGTGAAGCTTAGGTGAAGGGGCATCTGATGGGGTGGGTGTGGGATTGAACTAGCGTCATTCTGCGCATGCGCGGTGGCCCAAGGGTATGGAAATAGCCGTGTTGGAGCTAGGGGAGTTACTACTGGTCCAGTGGGGTCGAGTAAGGTATCAAAGTGAAGCCTAGGTGAGGGGGCATCTCACTGGACTAGTGGGTTTGAACTAGCGTCATTCTGCGCATGCGCGGTGGCCCAAGGGTCTGGAAATAGCCGTGTTGGGAGCTAGCGAAGCCAATAATGGTCCAGTGGGGTCATATGAGGTATCAAGTGAAGCCTAGGTGAAGGGGCATCTGACTGGACTAGTGCGTTGACATAGCGTCATTCTGCGCATGCGCGGTGGCCCAAGGGTATGGAAATAGCCGTGTTGGGAGCTAGGGGAGCCACTAATAGTCCAGTGGGGTCATATGAGGTATCCATGTGAAGCATTCGTGAAGAAGCATCTGACTGGACTAGTGGGGTTGAACTAGCGTCATTCTGCGCATGCGTGGTGGCCCAAGGGTATGGAAATAGCCGTGTTGGAGCTAGGGGAGTTACTACTGGTCCAGTGGGGTCGAGTGAGGTATCAAAAGTGAAGCCTAGGTGAAGGGGCATCTGACTGGACTAGTGGGGTTGAACTATCGGCATTCTGCGCATGCGCATAGACGTTTTGGGATGTAGGGGAGTCCCTAATGGTGCAATGGGGTCGAGTGAGGTATCCAAGTGAAGCCTAGGTGAAGGGGCATCTGATGGGTTGGGTGTGCGGTAGGAATATCATTCTGCGCATGCGCAGATGCAATGCAGAGCTCTCGCCCAATCAGAAGCGAGTATTTCAAATCCGCCACGGAGCTCTCGTCCAATCAGAAGCGAGTATTTTGACCCGGTGCATTATGGGACATATCCAAGATGGCGGCACGTATGTTCAAGATAGCGGCACATCCGGTGTCGAAGACTGGCCATTTTTGTCGGGATGTGGTCACCTAGTGTCGAAAACTGGACCCTGTATGGGTCCCGCTAGACGTGTTGGAGCTAGGGGAGCCACGAATGGTCCAATGGGGTCGAGTGAGGTATCAAAGTCAAGCATTCGTGAAGGGCATCTGATGGGCTGGGTGTGGGGTTGAACTAGCGGCATTCTGCGCATGCGCAGTCTGGCCGTAGTATAGAAATAGACGTGTTGGGGTGTAGGTGGGCCCCTAGTGGGTCGATGGGATCGAGTGAGGTATCCATGTGAAGCCTAGGTGAGGGAGTTACACTAGGGTGGCGTTTCCATTCTGCTGCGCAGGTCACGTGGTGGGGTTGTGACGTCACTTCCGGCTTTTTCACTAAAACTACCTCCAAACATAGAAGAGTTTCTAATGTTTCCTCTTAGACGTCCGTATGTTCAACCCTCCGGGATGTTTCCCGGCGCGGCCCCGGCCCCCCACCGCAGCGCGCGCGCGGGTTCTCCGGCAGTGCGCGGCATCACCAGCAGCGCGCGGATGCATATGCCATTGTGGAAAACCCCCACAGACAGGTCAGTACATGCATTCCTATGATGTTCACGCATAATAAAAAGGATTGACCTGTAATCTGTGTTGTTGTTGTTGTTGTTGCTCCCTTTTTTGGACTAATCCATCAGAATAGTACGTATCACGGACTACACCCGACGTCTAGGCGCGCATGTGTGACCTGGTCTATAAAACACGTCCCTCTGGATCCCACACCTTCATTTCTACGGTTGCAGAGCCATGGCGAAGACCCAGCCCCATGCGACTCGCATTTTACAGTATGCCACCGTGGTGAATTCATTCACGGGTTACCGAGCAGTGGTCCGGTCCATGTTTGCAGATGGCGACGACAACGAGGGACGACGCCAGATCCTGAACGAGTTCACCGAAGCGGTCCTCCACAGAGTGCACTCGATGGAGAGGCGTGCCATCACTCACCACTACTGGACTATGACAGCCATCCTTGATGCTCGCGCTATGGACCAGGAGCGCTCACGCCGGAACCAGCACCGGCTGGTTGGCCTCACACTAGTCTGTGCCCTATTGACCCTGGCGCTGTGGTATTGACACTATAAATACCAGGGTCAGACAGAGTGTGTGTCATTCACCGTTCGACATTTACAGCAAGCATGTCATCCGTCCTACGAGCCATCCTGCCCCTTACACCCCAGGTGGGGTTACACGTCTATGAAGATAAAGTCACCCTGGTGGAAGACCGTGGAGCTATTTGTCAGAAAGAAACTCCGGCCCAAGATACACCCGTTATAAATAAACGATAGAGCCAGGGTCCATCATCATTTTGTCACCATGAAGCGCTGGGAGAAGGTGTTGGATAACTTATACTACAGTCCCGACAGTCCGGCGGCCTATAGTGCCTTGTCGGCTCTCTATCGAGCGGCCAAACCCCAGGGGATACAACGTGCCCAAGTCCGAGATTGGTTAAGAAAACAAGACACCTATACCTTACATCGAGCTGTCCGTCGCCATTTTCTACGGAACCGGGTCATCGTGGGAGGAATAGATGCCCAGTGGCAAGCGGATTTGGTCGATATGAGCGCCTTTGCCAAACACAACGATGGGAATCGGTATATCTTGACGTGCATCGATATTCTATCCAAGTATGCGTGGGTGGTACCCATCCGGACGAAAACGGGGGCAAATCTCATAGCGGCGTTCAAAGACATCTTCAAGACCGGGCGCAAACCTTTGTATTTGCAAACCGACGAAGGCACGGAATTCCTCAACAGACCGTTCCAAGCCTTTCTCAAGAAACAGAAGGTGTTTTTCTTCCATACGTACAACGAGACCAAGGCTTCCGTGGTGGAGAGGTTCAACAGGACATTCAAAGGCCGCATGTATAAATATTTCACCTATAAGAATACAAGGCGGTACATCGATGTTCTCCCGAAACTGGTGAGGGTTACAATCGAGCCTATCATCGAAGTATACAGAGAGCCCCCATTACCGTGACCCAACGCAATGAAGCCCAAGTCCGGCGTGTCTTGTACCCCATGCCATCGCAACGAGCACCGAAGGCGATGTTCAAGGTCGGGGACCCTGTACGGATCAGTAAAGTCAAGGGCAAGTTCGAGAAAAGTTACTTGCCCAACTGGAGCGATGAGCACTTCCTGATTAAACGGCGCCTACCCCGACAGCGGCGAGTCTACGAACTGGAAGATCTTCAAGGGGAACCGTTGCTAGGCACATTTTACGAGACGGAATTACAGCCTGTCGTTAAAACACAGCAAGACTACTACACGGTGGAGCAGATTTTGAAAACGGAACGTCGACGTGGCAAACTGTTTCATTTCGTCAAATGGCAAGGCTGGCCCAGTTCCTCCAATTCCTGGGTCGCTGCCAACCAGGTGAAACGACTATAAAGCCAGACACCACTGCCGTCCTCCTACATTCCACGTCCGACCATGAACACGGTGCAACCGTCTCTGAACACAGCGTCTTCCAAAACGCGCAAAGCGCAAGTAGGCTTTGGGGTGATAGTGCTAACCCTGCTGAGTGTGTTGTACGGAGGTGTGTTTTACGACGTAGCCTATGTCAGTACGTTACTTAACCAACTGAGAACACCAGCCATCAGTGAAACGGGTCTACAGAGAGCACCAGTCGTATCGAGCCCAGTCACCACCACACCCCGTGTACAAGCCACGTCGAGTGTAAGCTCTACACTTACACCAAGTACACCTACTACGTCTCAAGACCCACCGGATTTCATCCCTCACAGTGAACCGACAACGACGACCCACGTTGTACCCATCACCACCACCATCATCCCTGAACGTGAACAGACAACGACGACCGACGTTGTACCCACCACCACTCCAGTTCACTCGTACCAAATTTACAAGAGCGGGTTACCACGACAGCGGATACACCTCGAACCATGGATCCCCGTTGGCAGCATCCCTTCACGTGTCTCATCGCAGGACCGACGGGTTCCGGCAAAACGCACTTCGTCCGGAAGCTCCTCGAACACGCCGACAGCATGATCACTCCACCCATTGCCAGAGTCGTGTGGTGTTACGGAGAATGGCAGGAAGCGTATGCAGCAATGCCCCACATCACGTTCGTGGAAGGCCTACCTAACCTGGCCGATTTGGAACCCGACACCTTGGTGGTTCTGGATGATCTCATGGCGGAGACGGATGCGCGGGTCACCCAACTCTTTACCAAAGGCAGCCACCATCGACGGCTCAGCATCATCTACATTGTGCAGAATCTGTTCAGTAAAAACAAAGAACATCGGAACATCAGCTTAAATGCCCACTACCTGGTGGTCTTCAAAAACCCGAGAGATACCACTCAACTGCTGCACCTGGCGAGACAGATATATCCCGGCCGCACACCGTTTGCGTTGGAAGCCTTTAAAGATGCCACAACCCCTCAGCACGGGTATATGCTCTTCGACCTCAAGCAAGCCACCCCCGACCACCTTCGACTACGGACCGGCATCTTTCCCGGAGAGACCCACCACGTGTACTTGCAAAAATAATGTAAACACACCCACAGTGGCTCCCCCAGCTGGGGTGTGTGTGTGTTTGATGATGGGGATAATAAAAAGAATGAATACCACAGCAGGGTTGATTTTTTGTCTCTGAAGTAGATAAAAAGAGCAGAGTTGTGGGTTCTAGCATTAGTTGTACATGATGTCTGCGCGAGTACGGAAGCACGCTCCCACGCTCCGTGTATTGAAGACGGCCCCACCCGAGTTGGTCCGAACCATTGTACGCGGTGCGGACCCTGACCTTGTACGCTGTCTGTGCGAGATCGGGTACAATCTGTTAAAAGGCAACGTACCACTGACTCCGGCTCAGAAGACCAAGTTGGCCAAGCATAAGACAGGTCTACGAACCCTAGTCCATAAGCGGGTCCCACAAACACAAAAGAAAAAGGTGTTACAGAAAGGCGGCTTTCTCGGGGCCATCTTAGCACCGTTGGCCGCTTCCGTGTTGGGTCCAGTATTGGGTGGACTCTTCGGCCGACAATGAACCACACGAAAAAAATGGTCCTCGTCGAACCACGGTTGCTTCAAAACCTCCAATCGCCCTACCCTGTGCCACCTACGGTGAAGACCATAAACACCCTCGATGGAGAGATGCAACAGATCTTACAGAGACCGGGGTTAAGCGACAGTGAGAAAGTACAACGGTACAATGAGACGCTTCAACGGTACATGACGTTCATGGACCAATACAAAACCCTCTCTACCCCAGCAACAGCACCACCACCACCACCACCACCACCACCACGTGACAGACCGCCGACCTCAGCACCGTTCCAACAGCCGCCATTACCAGGGGTAGCCCCCACAGCCCCACAGTGGGTGGAAGACGAAGTGCTGAAGAGTGTACCTGCATCGTTCAAGAAACAAGCTGGCCTGGTATTACAACGGATGAAACAGAATCCTAACATGACTTGGAATGATAAAGGCGAACTCCTGGTACAGAATCAGGTGGTCCCCGGCACCCACATGACGGATTTAGTGAATGACCTGATGCGTAAACGCAGATCGCACACGGATCCGCGAGGATGGGAGGTCTTTGCTCAAGGCTTGAAAGACACAGGAATTGGTGGGGAACCCCCACCGCTGGGCCTTTATGCAGCAAACCCAGCAATCGCCGAGTCGTGCACCACGACAGATTCCACAACCTTGGGAATCCGAATGGGAACCGGAGTCACCCCCCAAAACTTCACCACCACCACAACGGGCACCTTCTTTTCAGACCTTTAAAAAACCACCCTTGATCAGGACACCGCACATTTCCAGAGCCGTGACACGTAGCAAGTCAACGCGACGAACACGACGCCGAACACAACCACCCAAGGTCTGGAACACCTATTAAAACCAACAGCAGCAGCAGGACAGCTCAGTCGCCATGTTTTACCTCACCCTACCCAGTAACAGTTCGCTGGATGTGTTTCCTGACAACACCGTGGCCAAGTATGTGACTCAATTACCACAACCGTTGCATTTACCTGGCCGGTGGGAATGTGGACTGGTGGATATTCAGTACCCTTACTCGTGGTACAACGTGCGAGCCAATGAAGTGTGGTACGAGGTGACCTACGAAGGAAAAGACACCCGACTCACTCTCCCTGAAGGCCAATACGATACTCCCAAGGAGTTCATGGGTGGGCTGTCAAGACTGTTGCATTATAAGGCTCTACGGGAGGTCACAAATACTTCAAGACCCATCAAAGCCTATCCCTTCAAGAATCACGTGAACTTCGATTACAACGCACACAACGACAAGGCAGAGCTTATCGTCACCGCCAACACGAGTGTCGTACTGAGTCCTATCCTACAGCAAATGCTGGGTTTCGATCTACAGACGTTCGCTGGTCCCACCGAACACCATGGCGAGATCCCGATGGATATGAAGTCGGGTATGTACGGACTCTACGTCTACTCGGACGTGGTGGACAACCACATCGTGGGCGATATCAACACACCTCTGTTACGGGTGGTGCCCATTAAAAATAAGTATGGCGATCAAGTCACCCACAGTTTCACCCACATGCTCTACCTGCCTGTACGACAAACCCACATCAACACGATCACGGTGGATATAAGAGATGACACGGGACGACCGGTGGCATTCGAACGCGGGAAAGTGGTGCTGACACTTCATTTTCGACAAGCACGTGCTCCCCACTTTGCATAATGAAGGTGCCTTACGAGTGCGATGCACGCAGCTATATGGACTATTATGCCCAACAGGCCGGGGGTGGCTTTCCGGTGTTTAGTGGTGCACGCATGCAACGTGGACATGGACTGGGAACATACTCGGCAGCATCGTCAAAACGTTCCTGCCCTTGGTGACGCGTGGGGTGAAAGCAATCGGCAAACAAGCGGTACGCAGTGGACTGGAAGTGGCCGGTGATGTCTTGGGGGGTACGGCACCCAAAGAAGCCTTGAAACGGCGGGACAAAGAAGCGGGAGGCGTCTTGGTGGCCAAAGCACGACGCACCGTAGGGAATAAAAGAGCTGCCCCACCGAGACCACGCACCAGTCGACGACCGACCCAGCGACGACGCACATCGAAGACCCGGGATATCTTTTCTTAAACATGTCCTTGATCCACGCCGAGTCCTGCCCCTCTACCAACAGTGAATTTGATTTGTGGACCGTCCCGCCCACAGACCAGTGCCGAACAAGGATTATGGGTGGAGCATCTCCCGCTGTCCAGCATCAACGCAACAGGACCCATCGAGTTCACCATCAGTAATGCGGATACGACCTATGTGGATTTAGCCCATACCTACTTGTATGTGAAAGCCAAGATCGTCAGTGGAGATGGCACCAGAATCGTCGACCAAGCAACGGTGGGCCCGACGAATCTCTGGCTGCATTCGATGTTTCAACAGGTGGATATATTTCTCAGCGACAAACTCATCAGTGACTCGACCAACACGTACCCCTATCGAGCCTACATCGAGACGCTGTTGTCGCATGGGCGAGAGGCTAAAAAATCTCAACTGACAGCCGCTTTATTCTACCAGGACAAAGCCGAGCACATGGGCGCAGAGAACGACAATACGGGATATAGCCAACGGAAGGCTTTGACCGCGAACGGCGTCTCGGTGGATATGATCGGTCGACTGCACGCAGACATGTTCATGCAAGACCGATACCTCTTGAACAAGGTTCCCATCAAAATCCGACTGATACGGGCGCCTCCGACCTTCGCCTTGATGGCCACTAACGTAGAGGCGCATGTAGCTGACTATAAGATTGTCATCGAAGACGCAGTCCTGTATGTCCGAAAAGTGAAACCGAATCCAGCCGTTCAATTGGGACACATGAAAGCCTTGGAAACAAAACCAGCCCAGTACCCTATCCGACGTGTACAAACCAAAGTGTTCTCTGTGTCTGCTGGAAATATGAGCGCCAACAAAGACAACCTGTTCCCAAGCGATTGATCCTGGCCTGTGTGGAAAATACCAGTTTCAGTGGAGCCTACCCAGAGAATCCGTTTGACTTTAAACATTTCGGCATCAATTTTGTGGCCCTGCATGTGGATGGACAACAGGTGCCAGCCACGGCCTTAACCCCGAACTTTGGGCGGAGGAATTTCATTCTATCAGAGCCTGTTTACAGCCACCGGTCAAATCAACCAGGACGAAGGGAATATGATCAGTCGGGAGGACTACGCGAACGGATACACGTTGTTCTGTTTCGATCTGACCCCCACCTTAGAGAACGACCATCAGCTGGCCCTGGCCAAGCAAGGCAATTTACGGTTGGAAATCCACTTTCAACGAGCCCTCCGGAGCACCGTCAATGTGATCTGCTACGCCGAGTTTGACAACATCATTCAAGTGGACAAGGCGCGCAACGTGCTGTGTGACTTCTCCACCTAACATGGATACAGAGCAGATAACCACCGTGCTGGAGAATGACCCAGAGACACGTATGGGTTTTCAAGGGGTGTTCGCCCGAGATGTGTTCCCATTAGACCGTATGTATCCTGCTGCTTACGTTCTCAACACGGACCCGATGGATCGGCCCGGTGAACATTGGGTGGCCGTGTACTTGACAGAACAGCAGGGCGAATACTTTGACCCGTACGGCCTGCCACCCTTCCATCCCGATTTAACAGACTTCATGGATCAAGGCACAGAGACGTGGTGTTGGAACAGTCAAACGTTGCAAAGCCTGACCAGTAGCGTGTGCGGACAATATTGCTTGTTTTACCTGTACCATCGATGCCGGGGAAGACCCTTATCTACCATCGTACAGATGTTTGACGAGTACCCCAAGGCCGAGGACCGAGATGTACTCGTCTATGACTGGGCCGCCCATCATTTCAATGTACAAGTCCCGTTCTGGGCTTGAATTCTTTCAATGTACATACGCCCGCTGTTCTGGGTTTAAGTTTAAAAGCCCCCTGTTCTGGGCTTCAGTTCTTTCAATGTACAAGCCCCTTGTTCTGGGCTTGAGTTTTCACGTGGTTGTTCTCACGTTGTTGTTGTTACTGAATAAAAAACAAAATGAGATCTCACCAAAAACCCTGTCTTGTGTGTTTTATTCCTAATGCATCAATGCCCAATGTGGAGATTCCGTCAAACTGAAATCAGTGGTGTAGGATGGGGCCAAAATGTAACCCATCAAGGTTAGAATGCAAGCGCACTATAGTAAAAATAGAGAGCCAATGAAATCAGCCCACAGACCAAGTACGTGTTTTTGGTCTAGGTTTGGAGCGGGCATTTCATTGAGGTACGTGTATACGGTGAGTGAAGACTCGTCCAACACGTATAGATGAAGTTGATGACTATAAGTTCTATGTTGTCGATTTAACCTCTCCCTACATTGACGCGCGCGCGCGCGCTGCGCCCGGAGAACCCGCGTTCGCGCGCGCGCGCTGCGTGCTGGGGCGGGCCAGGCCGGTGAAAAAGTCCCGGAGGTTGAACATTGGAACTCTTCTGGGTTTGGAGGATGAACATACGGACGTCTAAGGGGAAAAATTGGAACTCTTCTATGTTTGGAGGTAGTTTTTAGTGAAAACCCGGAAGTGACGTCACAACCCACGTGACCTGCGTATATACTCCTGTAAAATAGAGCCGATTTTATTTCTTTGGAGGGACAAGGTCAATAGGACTTGCGCTTTTTATACTTCTAAAATGTGAAGTAGATTACATCTTACATAGGCCTTAAGGCCGTGATATGCATATGAAGTATTCTGGGGCATGGTCAGTACTTCCCAATTTCCCCTTTGTCCACTACTCGCCGATTTTTTTGATTTTTTTTTTATTATTATTTATTTATTTATTTATTTATTTATTTCCTCGAGAGCTTTAAAATAAGACCTCACTCTACCCAATCGGGCCACTAGTGCTCCACCTAGACTCCAACATGTCCACCCCGTATGGATTTATACATACATTGGGCTAATATCCCAGTATATGAGTGTCTATGGGTGTATATGCATCTATTTACAAGCCTAGCCGGTACTTAAAAAAACATTTCATAGCTTTTCCCATCGTATTCTACAACCTCATAGCTCATAGTAAAATCCATAAAAAAAAACTCCACCACCCAAAACACGCAAAAAAGATAGAAATGTGCGAATCAGGGAGATTACCTTTGCCTACAAGAGAAATTGGCCTAGTCTGAGTTGTCTCAAAGCATCAAAGCGTCTAGATGGGGCTGTGGTTTGAAATGTGCGATTATCCGGGGAAGCCGGGGAAATTGACCTTGGGTAGCCATTTTTCTTAGCGTTTGTTACATAAAACAGACCTGTACGGAATATTTTCACTCTTTTAAACCATCCACACCCAACAAAATTATATCAAACTAATTCATGCATTCAAATGTAAGTGATTCATATACCGCGGAAGACCACATGAAGGTCCCCACCGATGACGTTCGATGAACGTTCGTGATTTTTCTTTGCTGGTGCAAACTGGACAATAAATGCTCGACACTGGGGTGGCACTGTATCATAGACTGGTCGCAATATATGTATATTGGTGTCCATGGTTGAACTATTTGGTGTAAAATGTCTGTGGAGCGGACACAAAACTAGACATTTTTTTCAGGCATATTTTCTCATCGCATGGGCGGAAACAACTGCCGAAACAAATATTACCTCAAAGGCAGCAAACCAGTTAGCAATGTAAGCCTGAACAATTATATTTTCAATGAATACAAGGCTGTGTTGAGAAATATATCTCAAAATATGATTAATTAATGATTTTCCATCATGACAAACGAACACCCGACCGGCTTCCAACAAATATGGCGGCGGGTATTCGAAGCTCGAAGTCAGAAAATTGCCAAACTTCAAAAATTCAGATCTCATCAACCAGAACGTCTTATGTGCTCACAGTTATTGACTATATCGTAAAATATGTATACTTGCTAACCTTAGTTGGGTTCGTGATGAAATAATTTAGAAATAAGTAATTCGAGCACTTTTGTGACATAGCAAAACGAAGATGACAGCCGTTTCCCTTTTCGCTGCGATGGTTTACACGAAAAACCGGCTCAGTTATAAAAATCCATATCTCCGTAAATATGAAATGTCCAAACTTTTTACGTCAAGACAATATTCTCTTGTATGTGTACTTCCTATTTCCCGCAGGAATTTATGCAATATAAATTCTTTCCGCAATAAACTTACAATTTACTGGTAATGGTAACGAAATTCTCCGTCTCAATTTGAGCTTCTTGTACGGCGGCGGAACGCCAAGATCAAAGAGCGCGTGCTGCAACGTAGCAGATCACGTGAGGGTCTAAATATGTCGTTTGTTTTCATATATCAGCTGATCGTGTCTGATATATAACAAACAATACCTTATAACAACAGTACTTTCCGTAATATCTGAATAGTTGATACTCGACCAAGAATTAATTATGACAGAAAAATTTTCTTAGATAAGTTTTCGCCCTATTCATAGAAGCATTATTTCCGTCACATCAATTTCTGTCACAGTACTTTTTCAAAAATTTCACCAATTCGCTCCGGGCAAGCCCCTGTGCTGGTTCAATAATTTCAGTCCGTTATGATTCGGGCTCCCACAGCCGCCATCTTAAACCCACCACCCACCACCACCACCAGCCGCCATCTTAAACCCACCACCCACCACCACCACAGCCGCCATCTTAAACCCATCACCCACCACCACCACAGCCGCCATCTTAAACCCACCACCCACCACCACCACAGCCGCCATCTTAAACCCACCACCCACCGCCACCACAGCCGCCATCTTAAACCCACCACCCACCACCACCACAGCCGCCATCTTAAACCCACCACCCACCACCACCACAGCCGCCATCTTAAACCCACCACCCACCACCACCACAGCCGCCATCTTAAACCCACCACCCACCACCACCACAGCCGCCATCTTAAACCCACCACCCACCACCACCACAGCCGCCATCTTAAACCCACCATCCACTACCACCACAGCCGCCATCTTAAACCCACCACCCACTACCACCACAGCCGCCATCTTAAACCCACCACCCACCACCACCACAGCCGCCATCTTAAACCCACCACCCACCACCACCACAGCCGCCATCTTAAACCCACCACCACAGCCGCCATCTTAAACCCACCACCCACCACCACCACAGCCGCCATCTTAAACCCACCACCCACCACCACCCCAGCCGCCATCTTAACCCCACCACCCACCACCACCACAGCCGCCATCTTAAACCCACCACCCACCACCACCACAGCCGCCATCTTAAACCCACCACCCACCACCACCACATCACCCCATGTGACACAATACTCGCTTCTGATTGGCTGTCGCGTGATGTCACAGAGGTCATATGCAAATTTCTGAGGTCAATAGACCCCCAAATACGCTTTGTATACTACTGACATTGCGTTGAAAAAGAAAAAAAAACAAAAAAAACACGACGTCGCCCTCGACTCCTACATGTTGTATCTCTTAATACTTTGTAACAGGTTACGAGCGACTCGAGAGGGCGACCTCGTGCTTTGAAACAAGCATCGTCTTTCGCATCGCTTCTTCGATATGGCGAAGCACGAATGGCCGAAATGGAACAGGACATTAAATGCGTTTAGTAGTGATCTTATGTTCAGGTTTATAGTGGACCATTTTATTTGCAGAGGATGTCGAGAGATGAGATGGAAACGCATTATTTTATTGTCAAGGGATGAATTGTTATATTCACGTGGATTTCCAGTGTTTTCTAATATTTCAGCACATGAAGTTAAGTATGGTTCGACGCCTACTGCTTAGCGCCGTTATGTTTAATTCCCAACATTTCTCCCACGTGAGACAGAAATCGATAGTACGTACGCCATTAAATCATAATTGTCTTAAACATCCTGCAAAAGATATAAAGAGACTGTTATGGGCACAGGGGACCTGTAATCGACGGACTTGACCAACCGGGGACCACATATTAGCTGATATCAATTCTACGAACATCAGATTGTGCGAACGGCAGTTCTTGTTAATAAGAGAAAATCGAGGACATGAGACATTATTTGATACTGCAATTACACGCGTTGCGAATACCTCAACGTCGTAATGGATATTAGTACGCCGTTTACGTACGCACTTCGAAATGCTCTATATTGTACAGCAGGGACTGGGGTAATAGCACGTATTCTGTAGCAATAGCAGGAGACTGATACTTAAAAAAATGGTAGCGAGCATGTTGACGCTTGCTGTCACAACTGGGATCCAGTAATAATTAATCACACATGGTGTATGACTAAATCTTTGATATACAATTGTCGAAATTGCGTCATTAGTGGTAGACTCTGCATACAGAGTCGCCAGCTTAGGTGATCTGATAAATGTGCATGCAATATATTTGGTGACCAGTATGATACACTCTCAGAAATATTGACGCGCGGGGTGTATATCAGATTGTATATCCACAACACAATTTCAGGGATTCTGGCTAAAATTCAGAGCTGATTACCTGAACTTCAGGAAAAAGATCTCTGAATGAGAGGATTTTCCCTGAAATTCAGGCAATTTTATCACACATTAGTAAGTTCCCGACCCTATTGTGGCATGTAAAATCCCCTAAAATTCAGGTAATTTAGCTTTAATTCGTGGTTGATATACCTGAATTTCAGGTAATTATCCCTGGATTTCAGGTAAAATCCCTGAAATTGAGTTGTGGATGTGCAATCTAATCTATTCAGGATTATTCCCCGAATATTTCTGAGGGTGTATATAAAACCATTCCCCATACCATGCTGAATGCAAATATGCTACCTATTTAGACGAACAATGTGGAATATAATTACAGAAACAAAGCTTCTAGGCGTTGTCAGCAGAAGTCAACAAAGAAAACACGCACATTGTGGAGATTCAGTTCTGAAAATAATATAATGTCTATAATGTCTATAGCTACTTTTGCGTTTTCGCGTTTTCACATTTTCGCGCTTTCGCAGTTTACGTTTCATCACGGATCTTGCATTGTGAATGCAAGATTCGTGGTTTCATATAGCTGCATGTATTGCCATGCATGAGGGTTCATTGGGACTATTACGCCAGCCAATAAGAGTAGATCCTTGACATGGGCAATGAGACGGGATACATATATCAAAACCTATTTACAACCATGGTAAAACAAACTGTTTTCAAGGATTTTCATTCCCCAATGAAAATGAGATAAAAAATATCATTTGTGATATTACTATGCAAAGCTATTCGTACATAGTTATAGCTGTAGATAAAAATATAATATATGCCTTGGGAAAAAGAGGTCAGGAAATTCTTGCACCTGAACACGAGTTTATTTTCACAAAAATCGGTATCTTTTTGTATAAATTTTCATAATACTGACATTGCATCTCCATAACTTCGTTTCTATTGCAAATTATACTACCATCATCAGATTTCAGTCTATAGTTTTATACATTCTGCTGAAGATCTCGCTTTTTTCTAAATTGTGGAAATGTCTCCTGAACGCTCACTTATTTCCGTCCCTAACTCCCCTAACTTTCATTGTAAATCGTCCATGTTTTCTTTGTTCCTTAGATTTTTCTTCTGCTGTATTTTATAGTATATTCCTGATTATTCACTTTACCATGCAAGATCCCAACTAATGCTTCAATTTTATTTGTTCAATGTATATACGTTTAGAGTATCTTGGAGTAAATAAATTTCCAATATGAGTGTCCTTTTTCAATATTTATGCTCAGGCATCTTGCACGACCGGCATACTCGTGGTGCTCACTTTTATAGCGTCCCCGCATCCGGCTTCCATATTTGACCTCATACAGGCAACAACGCAGAATAGCGAAAATACGACGATGTGAAAACGCGAAAATGTGAAAACGCAAAACACGAAAACCCGATGCGAAAACGCGAAAAGGCGACGCGAAACGTTTTCGCATTTTCGTGTTTTCGCATTTTCGCGTATTCTGCATGGTTTTGGCGTAGGGTTTTCGCGTTATCATCTATACTTGAAACTGTGTCCTCAGGAAATTATAATGTTACTTTCAACACGTTTGAAATAATATACATGTAGATGAATTGTATACGAGGTAATTTAGTTTAGTCTAGTGGTAAATAATTACCAGAATTAACAGAACAATCACAACGATTGAATGCAACCCACACAATGGAGCCACCAATGATGTGTGATACACATGTGGCAAGGCACCTCTTGGGGAGGAAAGCGCGCCCTTGGAGAGACTCGCGTAGATTTTAACGCGGGCTTGTATTCCGGAGTGAATTCGAGGCCAAAATGGTCTCGCAACAGGGTGAGTATGGCACCGCGAAGTTAGAAATTTAGATGATATCAGGAATAGGTGGGATGTGACAGCGTGTTCAGAGTACCTTGTAGATGTTGATAGTTATAATGACACCAGGACTGTGGTTGTCCCATTTGTTTTTCTCTGTCGATATTTTGCACAATTCCACCGCTTGGTGTGCGCAAGTGGCATACCGAAGAACGATGGTGTATTTAGATACTTCTTTATAACTTCTTCAGTGGAATATCGTTTATATAAATCAGATTCTGTTTTGTAGTCCCATTCCAAATAATGTTTTATCCAGTTTACGTTCTGAAATGTGCAACAACGTGTCTCAATTTCACACGCAATGGAGCACGCAGTCAGGGAGGAGTGGAACACCCTGTTAGAGAGAAATTTATCTGAATAGCTGCTCTTTCCCACGCAGGATTTTGATCGTTTCAGGTTGAAGAGGAAATAAAACGACTATTCAGTGCTTCTCATTCCCTAGAAAGCCCCCCTCCCTCCCCCCAGGTGTATATAATAAATGTAGAGAATGCACCTCAGTTCCCTTGACCCTCCTTCTATTTCCGTGTGCTGAAGGCCAAATTCGTCAGCATGTGCCAGAACTCCTTGCGCTCGCCCTATCCAATCATTGCGTTCTCGAAATATTCCTCACTCACGTACAAAGTTCCATGCACTCGGACAAAATATTCTACGATATCTGTGGTCTTTCTGGGTCGGCTTGACCCGAATGTTGTCGACGGAAATAGCCGAAGACTTCGGGTAAACTGTCCATTACACGGAGAGCTATTTTTTTCATCGCTAGGTGGAAAGGCCGAACTGGTGCAAGTCCACGGAACTTATCTGCAGCCGTGGAATACCTCACGAGCGCAACATTGGCGTAGGAGGATACTGAGTGACAAACCGCAGGTTCATTGTTTTATTTGCTAACCAGCCTGAAATGACAGAAACGCTGTCATAGCAACATGTACCTTTAGCATATCTAGAACAATTAATTTTGAACAAGGCGCTTTGATTTGCGTTCAGCGACAAAGCTAAACAGTCGACATATGATCGCCTGGCAAGCTGTGACCCCTACACAGTTAGTAATAGGATCCATTTTATCACACATAGGCAGTTCTATACACATGGACTATTTTCATGCGAAACACAAACAAAAATCCAAAACATAAACTCGCTAGCGGTGAAACAGATTTTCGGAGATATTTAATGAATAATGAGGTTATTACAATGACAGAAGAAAGTTTGTACTGGAGGGGTAATCTCCAATCTGAGAGCGTGTTAACGATAATTTCAATGGGGTTCGCCAGCTCGAACTGACGCCAGGTCGTCACGTGTACCAAGACGGCACAAAGGCAACGTCATAATGTAACGACGTTATATTTGTTCGTTTTATGACGCCACGTCTTCTTGACCTGTTGGAGCACTGGCGCCGCCTAGTGTGGCTGGCGGTCCCCATTGCGGGTAGTGCTTGTAGCCTAGACGATAGTCGTTCAGCTGACATGCTCTGTCTGAGTTAGGATCCATTTCTGATACCCCCCCCCCCCCCCCCCCCCGCTTCCACGACAGCGTATTGTATCCGATGCTTCAAGGAGGGGAGGCTGTGTATTCCATAAAAAGACTGCAGTCTATATTTTCCACAAATAATATTAATTTTGGTACAAGTAGCAAATTTTGCTTTTATTTACCAGAAAAGCTGATCCCATTATCATGGGAAATATTTTATGCTGAATTTTAAAATCAGTATTCGATCAACTAAATAGCGACTTTACAAAATCAAAGAAATTAATCTGAAAAGAAAATCCGCCATTACAGGTTTTCTAATGCATAGGACAGTTATGTAATTAAAAATTGTAATCCAAGCATTTCCTTTCAACATTGGTTCAAAATTCATAGATTCGACCCACTGAAATACATTGTCTCGTCGAACAGTCAATTTTTAATGGAGAAACAAGACAATGTCTTTCCCTGGAGCTACGCTCATACTATTCAGCTTGTATCACTGACTCTCCTTGTTCCCCCGCTGATTCACATCGCCAAGTTCGCGCCTCTTGGCCGTAAGAGGCGCTTTATCTGGTTACCCAATCACCGTGCCGTAATAGCTCGGAGGTAACCAGAATCGTCCAACCTGTAACCATCTCGGTCATCTATACGCGGTAAGACTGACCCTGGGATCGTGTGTATCCATTTACAGCCTACTTTCGGCAAGTGCGAGAGGGAATTTCCAGAAATCAATACCACGTGACTTCGTCAGCCAATCAGCTAAAGTCTACCGACGTAACCCCAACGTAACTCGCCATTTTCGAATCATGTGATGCCCTACTTGTTGAAAATTACAGATCTACCACACCTCTTGGGTGATACGAAAGTTATTCATACCTATATATTTTGTAAGCCTAGCCTTTATCTGTTTCCGAAGTGGTTTGAAAACCTGTAATTTATCAGATTCCTCGAGTCTGTTCTCTGCCGGATGAAGGCCGAACAGAATCCCGTAATATACCGGATATCGCTCCGCAATAATGGAGACTCACGATTCGCAAGCCATCTTATGGATGGCGAAGTGTACGCAAATGCAGAATCGTCATGCCTTTATGATAGTGAGATCACGACTCTCACGTAATGTGGAAGCCATGCCATGTTACCCCATCTCTCAAAGGAACTTTTTCCCGTCTTTATTAACAGTCAACATTCAATTCAAAATCTGAAACAATTGAACGGTGTTTTTACGTTACAAATGTAGGCAGCTTGATCGCCTTATATACTCCTGGCGATAAAGCGTGGTCTTATCAGTGGGATATTAACAACATTTACAGAGAATTATTTGTTAATTATTTGAAGGTATCAGTGAACAAATGTTTGCAATCAGTTGACGAACCTTCCTAAACAATGGAGGAAGTTACCAAAAAATCTGTTCACGCTTAACTTAAAATTAAACTAAATAGAGCTGTTTTGCCGTCCGTTTATTGTTTTGCCTTTAACGACATATGAACGTTTGAAAAGGGAGACAACTCATATTTGCTTTAATTCACAGTTGATTGTGAACAAATAGTTCCTCGTGTTTTTCTACACAGTTATCACTCATTTGATGTCATATACGCTGGGTAATTTATTACTGTTACCGAGAGACTAATCTCGGCAGCTTAGCGCCGTCATTTGATGGAAACAATTAATGGTGACTGATCCAAAGACCTCTCACCCACTGAGAGAAATGGTGGCGGATGCCCGGATGTTGGTTGCCGTGATAAACAAAGCAGACCAAGACTCTTCCGTAAGAGTGATATTCATTGGTCATCGGTGGTTGGCCTGTGCATAGACTCGTACCCAGCTCCAATTCGCTATCGCTCTATGGAGACTAGTTATCGGCAGGCATTTTAAATCAGCACTGCACAGTGATTGGCCCATGGTATTCTCCACCCACAATGCCCCTCCATGCTTGTTTGGACGTCGGCAAAATGGTACATCTTCAGAAAATTTAGGACCTAGGCCTATCCAAAGTTCACAGCTCTTCACAAGATCATTATTGTTTAGCATCATCAGATAAACAAGACTAGTACGATCAGACAAGGCGAAAATACTGTATAACTGACGTAATTCGTTGTTTTCCGCGTTTCAATGGTTGATCTTCAATGCAGAATCTAGGTCAACTAAATTTATAATGTCTGCTGCTTCAGACGAGTAGGCCTACAAGTACGTTCAGTTTTATTTTTTTAACAACAAAACTTGCATAATGTTAGCAACAAAAGTACATATAGGGCGTATGAACAGTACTATGTATTGAATGAAGAACAGAAATGCTGCAAATCCCCTGACCTGATCATGAACATGTCACGCTAAGAACCTTGGAATAGGTCATAAATTTTCCGAAGATGTACCGTCTTGCTGGACGTCGTGGTAGTCGTAGAAGCGAGGGCTTTATTTAGGAAACCTACCATAATCGCTCATCGCTCATCAAATCTTACAAAGGATCTATGTAATACTTGGTGGATTGGTGGCCGTAGCGCTCAAGGCCCTTTATCGCACCATAGACGAGTACTGGTCACTAGATACACACGAACAACAACAACAACACATATTGACATTGGTCTATTTACCGGTCTAGATTTAGACCGGTAATTCAGCCAATCAGAGAATACAAAATGCCTGCCGCTAACTAGACCCCAACGGTGCGTGTGAGTTGAGGGCTAGGTACGAGTCTAGCCTGTGCAAAGCGCCCCCTTACGGCCAAGTGGCGCGAAATATGCGATGTGAATCAGCGGGGGAACAAGGTGAATAGGGACGTCAGTGATACAAGCTGTTTATCAGCGGACCCTGGAGCATGATGGACCAGGTTTTTCACGCGAAGGAAAGGGACATGAGGCTGTCAAAAAACCCCTTAACTTGACCACTCCGTAGGCCAACTCAGTCGTGAATTCGTATTAGACTATTGTAAGGACAAACAATGCCCATCAGGATGGTAGTATGAACAAATGTAACGGGAAGAATTCTCTTGTGGTAAATAAAGTTTGATTTCCCTTTTTCCAAATTAGACGGCCATTCCTTTGAACAAATCGTGCGTTCCCGACAAACACCGCTAGACAAATCAGTAAAAATGCCTTTCATATCACTTCTCGCTCCGAGATGCCACCCAGACCGTCGTTATTAGCGTTTGTTGCTGATCACAGCAGAGACGTCTTGCCTGCTAGCTCATTTTAGAATCTTAATTATTGGCGTGCGGAAATATTATTTCTTACATTCATTTCACCAACCTGTAGAGTTGATAATGATTTTTTATGTTAGGTGAAAACAGTTTTTCGAATTTTAAGAGCTTGTTATGGATCCTGAACTCTTTCTGGACTGTTATGGATCCATGCTCCGTTTCACGGCCTCACTCTAGTCTCCCATCGGAAGGCTCAATGTACCGATAACAGTCTGCTAACGGGCGCTCTAACAGGCACACTGATAGGCTAAATTTGAATCATTATCACCGACAGCCCCACAGTTATCACGCGGTGAGTTTAAATCCCACCAACAAACCCTCAGTTTTCACATGGGCGAACTACTTTCCGTATGCTTAGTCCTATCAACTGGGGTAAATGATCTCAGAATATTCCCACACCCCAGATCAAGGTTAGAATAGACCCCAGCTCCTAAGACATCTTGTCGTAAGAGGCGACTAACTGGGCACTCGTACGGTTCTGGGATTTGAAAAGGAATAGGACCCCGCCCCTGCGGTTCCCGGGTGTAAAAAGGAATAGGACCCTGTCCGTCGGGTTTCCAATGTGTGGAAAGGAATGGAACCCAAACGTCCTGATATGACTGAAATATAGTCGAAAGCGACGTTAAATCATATTCACTCACTCTCGGAACATTCTTTCTATCACTATGGTCAACCAAAATATAAAACAGAATTGAAAACTAATCAGAACGTTCGACAACACTGCTTTTAATATTTTATGATCTCACTTTCGGCAGTGTGAGCTCGAGAGGGAATCCTGTCCCCAGACCTGACGGGTGGCTTGAGTATAATCATGCCTCAGTGACGTGGCTGGGAGGGACCCTGTATATCATATGGTATATATTGTGGCTGAACTCGTCAGGTTAGATTGTGTGGGAAATCTCACAATCGGTAAGCGCTCGTTTACAAACCCAGTAAACGCTAGAGGAAGAGGCTAACTCCTTGACAAGACCGAAGTTGTGGAAGACTGTTACGGTCTTGAGCTTTTTTCTGCTCTGACACCGTCATAGACTATAATACAAGCTTGTAAGAAAGGCAATGGCCATTACAGACTTCCATAAATTTGTTCTCAGTTGTCAAGGAAAACTGATTCGTGTGTACCAGGCCTAAACTCTGATAAGGTACTATCCCACTTTCCATCACGTGATGATTATTCGTTCATCTGCATGACAGTTGCTCAACAAGAAAACTTATTGATGCAGATGCATCAATGCCGGTGGAAACGTTTGTAGCTTATAATCTGCGTATTACAAGCCGATTACGTGTGCAACTGATGAATACAGGTCAGTAGTATAGAAAGGACGGCTAAAGCCACATTGATCTACTTATTTGTTCCCCCGGGTAAAATTTAAGGGGGAACTTTGTCACAAAATGAGGCTCTCCACGGGTGGGCCCTAGCGAAGTGACGTCACGACAGAGCAAGAAACAATGATGGACTGGATCATGTCTGGACATGTTAAGGGATTCCTCCGCGGTGATGCGGTGATGTCTGGCGGTGATGTGGTCTGCCTCCGCGGAGAAAAAGTAGTGCCCAGACTTCAAATACGCTGCATGGCCCGATTGGGTTGAGTGAGGTATCAATGTGAAGCATTTGTGAAGGCACATCTGATGGGCTGGGTGTGGGGTTGAAATATTGTCATTCTGCGCATGCGCGGTAGACAAAGGGTATGGAAAAAGACGTTATGGGGTCTAGGTGGGCCACTAATGGTCCGATGGGGTCGAGTGAGGTATCAATGTGAAGCATATATGACGGAGCATCCGATGGGCTGTGTGTTGGGTTGGAATATCGTCATTCCGCGCATGCGCGGTAGACAAAGTGCATGGAAATAGACGTTTTGGGGTCTAGGTGGGCCCTTAGTGGACCGATGGGATCGAGTGAGGTATCAATGTGAAGCATATGTGCGGGGGCATCCGACTGGGTGGATGTGGGGTAGGAATATCGTCATTCTGCGCATGCGCAATAGACAAAGGGTATGGAAATAGACGTTTTGGGATCTAGGGGAGCCACTAATGAGCCGATGGAGTCGTATGAGGTATCAATGTGAAGCATATGTGAGGGGCATCCGATTGGACTAGTGTCTCGGCCGTTGTCAACATTCTGCGCATGCGCAGACAGGGAATTGTGGGAAAAGGGTATGGAAATAGACGTTTTGGGGTCTAGGTAGGCCACTAATGGTCCGTTGGAGTCGGGTGAGGTATCAATGTGAAGCATACGTAGGGGAGCATCCACCTGGGCTAGTGTCTCGGCCGTTGCCCACATTCTGCGCATGCGCCAACAGAGAATTGTGGAAAAAGGGTATGGAAATAGACGTTTTGGGGTCTTGGTGGGCCACTATTGGTCCTATAGAGTCGTATGGGGTATCAATGTGAAGCATTCGTGAAGGAGCATCCGACGGGGTGGGTAAGACGTGGATCCGGAGCGAAACGGTGAAATTTTTGGAAAAGTACCGGGTAGGTCTGTATATAGGCTTATATAGTCCCACACTGGCTATATGAGGGGAGGGGTGGCCAATTTTTTTCTTGGGCTTTACTATGGCTTGTGGGGTCTCGTTTTTCTCGTCTCGTCATTTAGAACACGAAGGGAAGGGTCCCGAAGCGAAGCGGTGAAATTTTTGGAAAAAGTTCACCGAGGCCTGTATATAGCCCCATATAGCTCCATACTGGCTATATGGGGGGAGGGGTGGTCAATTTTTTTCTTGGGCTTTACTATGGGTTGTGGGGTCTCGTTTTTCTCGTCTCGTCATTTAGAACACGAAGGGAAGGGTCCCGGAGCGAAGCGGTGAAATTTTTGGAAAAAGTTCACCAAGGCCTGTATATAGCCCCATATAGCTCCATACTGGCTATATGGGGGGAGGGGTGGTCAAATTTTTTCCTGGGCCTTATTATGGCTTGTGGGGTCTCGTTTTTCTCGTCTCGCCAAGAAAATCACAATGGAAAGGGTTCCGGAGCGACGCGGTGAAATTTTTGGAAAAGTACCGGGTAGGTCTGTATATAGGCCCATCTAGTCCCATACTGGCTATATGGGGTGAGGGGTGGTCAATTTTTTCGTGGGCTTTACTTTGGGTTGTGGGGTCTTGTTTTTCACGTCTCGTCATTTAGAACACGATGGGAAGGGTCCCGGAGCGAAACGGTGAAATTTTTGGAAAAGTACCGGGTAGGCCTGTATTTAGCCCCATAGGCTGGCTATGGGGGTATAGGTCCAACCTGGGAAATTCACACACGTTCATTGTGGTATGGGTTGTTTGGACTTGTTTTTCGCGTCTCGTCATTTAGAACACGATGGGAAGGGTCCCGGAGCGAAACGGTGAAATATTTGGAAAAGTTCACCGAGGTCTGTGTAGGTCCATATAGCTCCATACTGGCTATGGGGGTATAGGTCCATCCTGGGAAATTCACACACGTTCATTGTGATATGTGTTGTTTGGACTTGTTTTTCACGTCTCGTCATTTAGAACACGATGGGAAGGGTCTCGAAGCGAAACGGTGAAATTTTTGAAAAAGTTCACCAAGGCCTGGGTAAGCCCATAGGCCTATACTGCATGGCTATGGGGTATAGGTGGTGGACGTTTTGGGGTCTAGGTGAGCCCCCGCATACGGGGTGGACGTTTTGGGGTCTAGGTGAGCCCCTAATGACACTATGGTGTCGTATGAGGCCTTATTTTGAAGCTCTCGTGGAGGAGCATCCGACTAGACTAATGGTTCGTCCGTTTTCAATATTCTGCGCATGCGCAGTCTGGCCGTAGTATAGAAAGCAGGCATTTTGGGGGGTATGTGTGGGTGTGCTTGGGGTAGAGATGGACCGCTATGGGTCCGAATGGGTCGTGCAAGGTGTCAAAGTGAAGCTTGTGTGGGGTAGAGTCAGATGGCGTGTTTTTAAGTACAAGTCGCGTTAATCTGCGCATGCACAGTTGGTTGAAGTAAGTAAAGTGATCATTTTGGGGCAGTACAGGGAGGTATTTGGGGTCGAGATGGACCATCCTTGGTCCGAATGCGTCCTAGGACCATGCGTCCATGCGTCATGTTGTAGCTCTCGGGGTGTAGACCCCGATTTGGAGGCTGTCCACAGCATCTGTGACGTCATCGGTGACGTCATCAGTACGAGTAGTAGCGAAAGTGGGCATTTTGGGGCAGTGAAGGAAGGTATTTGGGGTAGAGATGGACTATCTTTGGTCCGAATGTGTCTAGGGAAGTGTCATCTTGTAGCTCTCGGTGTGTAGATTCCGATTTGAGGACTGTCCACAGCATCTGTGACGTCATTGGTGGCGTCATCAGTACGAGTAGTAGTGAAAGTGGGCATTTTGGGGCAGTGAAGGATGGTATTAGGTGTAGAGATGGACCATCCTTGGTCCGAATGCGTCACGGGAGTTGTCATGTTGTAGCTCTCGGGGTGCGCACCCCGATTTGAGGCATGTCCGCAGCATCTGTGACGTCATCGGTGACGTCATCAGTACGAGTAGTAGCGAAAGCGGGTATTTTGGGGCAGTGAAGGAAGGTATTTGGTGTAGAGATGGACCATCCTTGGTCCGAATGTGTCTTGTAGCAACGCACGCCAACACCAAGCTCAATGCTTCAACGCCCTGGTGAAATAGCTCAGAAACTCTGATTTTCTAGATATTCCATGGAATTGTCACTAATTCTTCGAAATGCAGTGACGTCCGTCGTTTCGCCTTAACAGACCGGAGAGAGAACAATAAAAACAACAAAGATGAGACATGAGAGAACAACAACAACAAGAAGTTTTTTCATATAGTTTATTCTCCCCAATGTTACATCATACCCATGCTGGGGGAGCCGCGTTGGATATGTTTACAACTCAAGAAGACTCTTGTCCAATCAGAGGCCACCATTTGCATCTGTCGTATTCGTTCCTGTCCGTTAGATGTATTCTTGTCCAATCAGAAGTCTCCATTTCAGAAAGTTCCATCTTCGGCCATGTTCACTCTGAACCGTTTGTTCTAATCATCGTCGGGCAGGCCAGGATACCATTGAGGCAACATATCCTCAGATAGTTGTTTGTCAGTGCATGGATGAATACATTCAACCGATGGGAAGATTCCGTAATTTGGTCACGAAGAACGTAACATTGGTCACCCTCTCTACGACCCATTTGAAGTTGGGGCGCTGTTCATAGGCCCATCCCAAGACATCCAATTGGTCCACTTGGTCCAGCACGGGCTGTAGCGACGCCTCAGCGACAAGAACCCGGATGTACAAGAACCCGGATGTAAAAGTCCCCGGATGTAAAAGTGCCCGGATGTTCAATTCACTTCGTCCACTGGAAAATCTCCTCTCTCCTCGTGCAAAGATCACACCCGGCCAAGGGTACACCTTCAAGGCAGGTCAGGCATCGCTGGCGATGGTAGCGGAGATCTCCGGGCTCTCCCCTGGTTGAGCTGTAACCCACACTGAAGAAATCATCAATCATTTCCATAGTTATGGGCGGGTATCTTTTGGTAACTCTTTTGCGGAGTCGAGCGGGAACCGGCACCTTTTCGTCAATCTTTAACGATTGCTCATCTGCCTTGAAATTGGCTGGCTTTTCCATTTGATCGGGTCTGGTACAGGTTGTGAGAAATGTACATCTAACATGCGTGTTTCCGTATTTATAGTTAGAGGCAAAGTGACCGTCCTATCGACCAATCAGAAGCCATCATTTCAGAAAGTTTAATCTTCGTTCAGTGTAACCTAAACGTCTTCGGGCAATCCATGATACTGAAGCTCGAAGCTCTTACTTCTCTCATTCAACACTGAGATCAATCTCTTTCGGCTCTTCAATTTGCGGCGGCGAATCGACCTCCATGGGTTCTTCTATTCTCAGATGCATTCCCATAGAAACTAAAAGATCCGGTCTCGGGAGTGGCGAGCGTGATCCGTGTATGACATTTCGGTGACGTCTCAATTGACTGGGATGCTTAAAGACTATATCACAATCCGTACATGTATGCATGGGTACTTCGTGGCGTGCACGTGTGTGACAATGCAAACTGTCCAGGCGATGAAAGCGCTTCGAGCAAGTTGTGCAAGAGAACCTATCGGCTGTGGATCTGGAAATGACGAATGCCGTAAAAATTCCGGCTCTTATAGGCCAACATAGGAGTACTCGGATGTTCTACAGTCAGGCATGTACAAGAACCCGGATGTACCCGGATGTAAAAGTCCCGGATGTAAAAGTGCCTGGATGTTCACGAATGTACCACCATCCCGGACTTCTATCAGGCCCAGGTCCAGAAGCATGTGAATAGTCAGTCATATTGTGTGTGTGTATGCATGTGCGCCTGTGAGTATGCATGTGTGTGTGTGCGTGTGTGTGTGTGTGTATGCGTGCGTGTGTGTGTATGCGTCTGTGTGTGTGCTTGCGTGTGTGTATATGTGTATGCGCCAGTGTGCATGCGTGTGTGTGTATGCGTCTGTGTGTATGTGTGCGTGCGTGTGTGTGTGTGTTTATGCGTCTGTGTGAGTGCATGTGTATGTGTGTGTGTGTGTGGGCGTGTGGCTATGTGTGTGTGAATGTGTGTGTGCATGTGTGTTTGTGTATACGTCTGTGAGTAGGTGTGTGTGTGTGTGTGTCGCCGTATGTCATGATACAGACAGATGACAGACGTTCACCGAGTACTGTGGTTTTACATCAGGGTCCTCATCTTACATCCGGCTTTTGGACATCTGTTGACCTCAATAATTTGCATATGACCTCTGTGAGGTCACTTCCGCTCTCGTTCACGTGATCGGAACTGAACTTTGGCCCCTGCGCGCAATTTTTATCCGGTATTGTTTTGTCAGCGCGTGCAGGGGCCAAAGGTCAGTTCCGGTGACGTGAACGGAAGCGGAAGTGACCTCATGACACCTCCCACGACGCATTCGGACCAAGGATGGTCCATCTCTACACCAAAACCTTCCTTCACTGCCCCAAAATGCTACTACTCGTACTGATGACGTCACCAATGACGTCACAGATGCTGTGGAAATTTTCAACGTTTCGCTTTGAGACCCTCCCCATCGTGTTCTAAATGACGAGACGTGAAAAACAAGTCCAAACAACCCATATCACAATGAACGTGTGTGAATTTCCCAGGATGGACCTATACCCCCCATAGCCAGCCTATGGGGCTATATACAGGCCTACCCGGTACTTTTCCAAAAATTTCACCGTTTCGCTCCGGGACCCTTCCCATCGAGACGTGAAAAACAAGACCCCACAACCCATAGTAAAGCCCACGAAAAAATTGACCACCCCTCCCCCCATATAGCCAGTATAGGACTACATGGGCCTATATACAGACCTACGCGGTACTTTTCCAAAAATTTCACCGCGTCGCTCCGGGACCATTCCATTGTGATTTTCTTGGCCAGACGAGAAAAACGAGACCCCACAAGCCATAGTAAAGCCCACGAAAAAAATTGACCACCCCTCCCCCCATATAGCCAGTATGGAGCTATATGGGGCTATATACAGGCCTTGGTGAACTTTTTCCAAAAATTTCACCGCTTCGCTCCGGGGCCCTTCCCATCGTGTTCTAAATGCCGAGACGTGAAAAACAAGACCCCACAACCCATAGTAAAGCCCACGAAATTTTTTGACCACCCCTCCCCCCATATAGCCAGTATGGGACTAGATGGGCCTATATACAGACCTACCCGGTACTTTTCCAAAAATTTCACCACGTCTCTCCGGGACCTTTCCATTGTGATTTTCTTGGCCAGACGAGAAAAACG